>KZ651132.1:587049-619471 GCA_001010745.2 Gerris buenoi
GGCAACGGCTAATTATATCCGTAAATATTTAAGATATCAAACTGCAGATTGTTGCAATCTTCATCGTGCATAAAAAGCTACTTTTTTTGGTGGGTACCCATTATGCCGCCATTTTGGTTGCCGCCATATTGAATTCAACTTTAAAATTTCAACTAGGAACCCCTATAATGTGATACATATTTGGAAAGGCCTTGAAAAAAGAAAACATTTGACGCAAGCCAGAGATTTTTATCTTTCACTGTTTCAAAATGGCGGCCAGTTGAAATTACAAAATTGTCATTTTTGACGTTTGATTACGGCCAAAGTAAAGGTTTTAGGAGAAAAACTGCAAGAGTAAATTTGTCTTATTTTAGGGTAAACAATAAAAGTTCAACGCTATTTTTTCCAAATTTATATTTTTATTTGGTTGCTATAGCAACGCACGTAGTCATTTTACTCGCAACCGAAAATGTAATTAAAAATATTTTTTAAACCAATCTTGAACTTTTGAGTTTAAAATAGGATAATTTTACTCTTGCCTTTTTTCCCCTAAAACCTTTACTTTGGCCGTAAC
Organism: Gerris buenoi; assembly: GCA_001010745.2. Lineage (NCBI taxonomy): Eukaryota > Metazoa > Arthropoda > Insecta > Hemiptera > Gerridae > Gerris > Gerris buenoi. Next base: position 587,603 of record KZ651132.1, read on the forward strand.
CAAAGTTGAAAATGTCAATTTTGTAATTTCAACTGGCCGCCATTTTGAAACGGTGAAAGATAAAAAGCTCTGGTTTGCAGCAAATGTTTTCTTTTTTCAAGGCCTTTCCAAATATGTATCACATTGTAGGGGTTCCAAGTTAAAATTATAAAGTTGATTCCAATATGGAGGCATCCAAAATGGCGGTGAAATGGGTACCCACCAAAAAAAGTAGTTTTTTATGCATGATGAAGATTGCAACAAACCGTAGTTTGATATTTCAAATATTAACGGAGATAGTTAGCCGTTGCCAAACTTTGGCACACCCTGTATATCAAAGAAAATAAAGTTGTTAAATTTGAGCTTTCAGAACACTCAAAGAGCTATTAAGTTTTTTTCTTAGACATAACTTTTGAAACCTTTATTATATTGACGTAAAAAACATTAAGCATATTTAACTATGTTTTATTAAGCAATGAAACTACTAAGACTCTACAGCTCAAATCGTTTGCAAGATTTTAATAAAACATTTTTGGGGGTATTTTTCTTATAAAATATGCGACATATTTATGATAAATACAGTAAAAACAAGGTTTGTTATGGACAAAGAATAACTGCGATTTTTCCGTTGATTTGTTAAAAAAAACAACATGAGTTCAAGTGCAAATCTGAATTGAAACCAATTCAAATGTCTGATTTGGGTACTTCAGAGAACAGGTGTGGTAATAGCAGATAAATTAGACAGACAAACGCATAAAATTATTAGGGTTATAAGGGTATTGGGGGTTTTAAAAACAGCACTTTAAATGGGCTTTGATAGATGTGACATGTTTTGTTATGTTATGATAATGCGAGCGTTGGGTTTTAATTTTCAAGTTGCGAGGACATGCTCATGGTGTACATTGTCTGACTCTATAGAGGTCGCTGAGACTAGTGGTGTGTGAGTCAGTCGTACAGATAAAGCAGTCAATTAGGTAGTTTCAATACACGAGCGAGTCAAGAGACATGCCAGATCTATGTCTGGCAAAGTGCCTGCATCTCGACCCACTGCGTTGCCTTCAACAACCTACCACATACTCCATCAAGTGATAAACTTCCAATCATCTCCTAACTCTTTATATAATAAACTCTTTATACCTCACTAACATATCACACTTATAAAACATTGTAATAATATAATGTACTCTGACAAATTCATCTACTCCTTTTACTACTTGAAAAGTATATTAAAATTAGATCTTAGTTATCATCTTACATGATATGATATGTTTCTTTTTGTACGATAACACTGCGACGGACTTGGTATCTACTTTCTAATTTGTTAAATATAGGATTGGAGTTTGAAAAGGTGTTTCCAAAAATGGTTTTGAATCCGTATTAAATTCGTTTTCAATACACTAATCAACAGTACTAAATACTTTTGTAATTTTCACCTTTTATAACCAGGTTTGCAGCGTTTGTTTTTAAAAACAAAACTAAAAATATCAATTGAAGGGTTATGACAGATTTGACTAGTTTCACCAGAAAAAACCGCTATGGGCGCACATACTCACACTCTGCGCATGTCATGATTGAGTTCAGGTGTTTCCAAGAAACAATCCATTTAAGATCCCAGAAACTCGTGTATAGTATCTGGATCTAAATCGTATTCAATCCGTATTGAATCTAGGTTGCCATGGGAAATTTGGATCCAAAAACAGTATTCAACCCTTATTGAAACGTCGTGGAAATGGAGTATATATTTTAGATTGAATTTTAAAACAACCCATTTAATTCCATAGAAGACTCTGAAGCTCCCTCAAAAAGTTTTCTTTTACCTTCAAATAACGAGTGCCACTTAACTCGTTTACATCCCCATACAATAAACGGTTTATGATACTAGCATGTTAGTGGCTAAGCATGTATGGTAACATCGTACTGGAGGTATTAAAAATATACAGCAAACTTGTAAAAATAAAAATAGCAATGCACCAGCGTTTTGACATAGAAGAAGCCTCAAAGACAAGATACATAAAAAATATATTATCTGATAAAATAGATAACAGAAAAAAGGTCGAGGGAACCCTTAACGACTATAAAGCTCTAAAAGTCAACTTTAGCTAATAAATGGTTTTAAACATGTTTAGATAAAATTATAAATTCCTCACTCCATACATCCAAACAGTAACAATACAAAGGTTAGTGAAAAAGATTATTTTTAGTTGTTTAACAATAATAACAACTACATAAAATGTTGATTTTTTACAGTCGACAATATAGGAATTTATAGGATCATTTGTTAATAACGTTTTGAAGATAAAACGACGAATGAAGTTAAATCGATTTTTTTAAAAAAAATATTCTGAAACAAATAGATTTACAAAGGAGGAAAATAGTCATGAGTGATATTTAGGGGTTGGTTAGGTAGGGGAGGAAGAGATACCCAATAACGTAACCAGTATAACAGTAGGGGGACACTTCCCTATACCATGTATATGTATATAACATGTATATGTAAATATATACACCAGCATAAAAATGAATTATGTGCTCATTGCATCCTGCTTCAGCCTCAACAACAATCGATAACATAATAGCAGCACGCGGACGCGTCAAGCTTATATACCCCTACTTCAAAAACAACCACTATCTACACTCCGCTTAAACATCTATTATAAACATAAGTAACATAATCAAGTAATATAACATAAGTAATAATTAACATAAGCAAGTAATACAGCTCAAGTAATTAACATAAGCAAGTAATACAGCTCAAGTAATTAACATAAGCGAGTAATACAACATAAGTAATTAACATAAGCAAGTAATACAACATAAGTAATTAACATAAGCAAGTAATACAGCTCAAGTAATTAACATAAGCAAGTAATACAACATAAGTAATTAACATAAGCAAGTAATACAACATAAGTAATTAACATAAGCAAGTAATACAGCTCAAGTAATTAACATAAGCAAGTAATACAACATAAGTAATTAACATAAGTAAGTAATACAACATATGTAATCCACAATGGTTTTTATCTAATAAGAATTAATATTGCAGATAATATTAAGAGGGTGAATTCTATCTTATTCTAATTCTACATAACATATTGTCATTTATCATAGCATAGGGACATTATGCAAAACCAAGGACCCCAATCATTTTCTGTGTTTGTCTGTATATCTGTCGTTAACGCACCTGGTCTTCAAAAGTAAACAATTCAAAAATTCGAAATTTGTTATGTAATAACCAAAGCACGCGGAAAAAAGGGAAGCCTGATAAAATCATCCCTCAAAATAAGATATTGAAATATTTGTTAACAGAATTGCCTCATGTGGGGTTGTTAAATTAAAGCAGTTGATACCCTGAGTATAAATACATATTTGGTTTCACTTTTACACCAATTCATAATTTCGCCATGTTTCCTTAAAAAATTGTTTTTTTGTGCCCTCTCCTTCTTTGACGTGAAAACCCGGTTTTAAAGAATTTTATCCACGATTGATACGCAACATAAACATTTTATTTCTGTTTGGATGGTATTCATTGCGCTTCTTCTTTTAATTCTTCTTTAATTCCGTACTACTGCGGAAATAAAGAAGAATTCTTCACCTTGTGGCGAAGATGCATTTGCAACGTCAGTTGCAAATTAATATATTTAATTTTTAGTAACTTTTGTTAATTTTTATTTTGTTTGACACATGAATAATCAAATAAAATAAATCCTACCGCGGGTATCCGCAAGCCGAGCGAGTATGTATGTAGTATTTGTATAATCGTAGTAATTTGAAAGAAGTTTAAACTGCTCAACAATTAAACTACAAATTTCCAATGGAAATTCGCTCGGCTTGCGGATACCCGCGGTAGGATTTATTTTGGATTGAGGACCCCATAAACATAAGAAGCGACGCCTCATTTGATTTTTTGTATTTTTTTAAATCTTTGCTGAATCATCTGGAGGGGTTAATGACGTCATAAATATCCCATTTTCAATAGGGATCGTCGTCTCAACGAGCTTGATTTTTCGGTGCAATTTTCATTTTGATACGTCAATTCGTTCGAGAGCTATCGTGCTTACAAGAAATCCCAAAAAAGTGATTACTATTAGTAATGTCTAAAATATTGTTCAAATCCCTATGGAAACTCATTTTTTGGATTGAGGACCCCAAAAAACATAAGTGATACCTCATTTGATTTTTTGTATTTTTTTAAATCTTTGCTGACTCATCTAGAGGGGTTAATGACGTCATAAATATCCCATTTTCAATAGGGATCGTCGTCTCAACGAGCTTGATTTTTTGATGCAATTTTCATTTTGATACGTCAATTCGTTCGAGCGCTATCGTGCTTACAAGAAATCCCCAATAAATTATTACTATTACTATTCACATTATTAGTATTAATATTATTCGAATCGCTATGGAAACTCATTTTTTTGATTGAGGAACCCAAAAAACATAAGAAACGATACCTCATTTGATTTTTTGTATTTTTTAAAATATTTGCTGACTCATTAGGAGGGGTTAATGACGTCATAAATATCCCATTTTCAGAGGGGATCGTCGTCTCAACGAGCTTGATTTTTCGGTGCAATTTTCATTTTGATACGTCAATTCGTTCGAGCGCTATCGTGCTTACAAGAAATCCGCTAGAAATACATATATATATATATAAAGTTTTATAAGACCTATTTTTTCGTGATCAGGGGCCTTTGAAACGTATTTTGGCCACATTCCTGGGTCCAACTCCCGCCATGAGGGTGGCTCAAATTCGCTAATATATATCTTGTTCTTATAATTTATAATTAAGAGTTAAGAGTCTTATAATTTATAATAATAAGCGCGGTACCCGCTACCTTATCGCACTATTAGCGTGTTTATTTACATTTAACAAAACTAATTTGCTGTTTGTTTTATTAAATTAACTGTTTTTATCTGTATTAATTATTAACATCTAACAATCGTAGATAACGTATGGTACGAAACTCGTGCTAAAACTGCATTTTGCTTTGCTCTTGTGCTTTTACTACCCTCACTGTTACTCGGGTGCAAACTCCACACTCGCATGCGCATAAAAGATGCTACTTTCTGCACTAGACGCGTAATGTACTATTTACGATACATTTTTTGTAAAAAAAAAGTCCTTCAGGTGTACATTTATATTTTCTTTATTTTTACTATATTTATCTAAACATATTATGAGGGTTTCCAATTGATATTGATTGATATAGGGGGCTCTGCCCCCTACTTGCTTTGCTTGTCGAAAAGCGGCCGCTGCCTTGAGCCTTCGCACAATATTACAAACATTTCATTGTTAACAAAACCTTTTTAATAATATAGATAAATATAAAGAAAGGTGAGGAAAACAAATGAAAATACACCTCACTAAATCGAACAGATCCCTGGGTGATCGCCCGAACCCTATAATCGCTTAACTACTGCGGAGAAATTCCTCTACGATTATTTTTTGTACTTAATTATGGCATAAACGTACTTAAATAATTACTTGTTTGACTTAGTTTTCCTATTAATATTTTAACTTCAATTTATTATAATTAAAATTTTAATAGTAGCTAAGTTTATTATCAAATAAATAGGATAAATTAACTTTTAAAAGTAAATTTAAATAAAATGTATTTAATTGAGATGATTAAAATCATAATTAACTAGTCGATAAATAAATTTTACTTTTAATTTTACCAATTAGAATATTTAATTTGGTTTTAGACCTATAAACGTAGTCAACTAGGCTTGGGGGTTAAAAAGTAGTTTTAAGCATGGCTGTAAACAAGGTGAGGCTATTGATTTCACTTAACTTTAGTCGCAGGCCTAACCACAGTGCGGTTGAGTTTTAGGTACTTTCGAAACAATGAGGGTGAAAACTTATCTTTGAAATATCAACTGGTTATTAAGGGTTGTTAACAGTTTACTAAAGGTGGAATCAAAGATCAGAGGTCATAACACAAGATTATAATAGTTTTAATGAATACTTGTGCCAGTCTGAGATGTTATCATTTTATATTGGAGGCTAGGTTACCTCTTGGGTGGCCTATTCATCAGCCTAGACAGCAACTAACTTTCTCAACCTTTAACTATTTGTTACCAACGCCACCAGGTTAAACTGTTTATGACCTAAATTGAAAGGAAAGAATTATCATAATTGATTAAAAATTATATCCATCTAAGGCTAGGCGCGCACTGGGGGCAAAACAGTCTGCAGACTGTCTGCGGGCTGTCTGACACGGTGCAAATGATTCCCGCCGGCCACAGAAATTTTGCCGTCCAACAATCTTTTGCACCGGGAGACAGCCTCCGCAGACAGTCAGCAGACTGTTTTGCCCCCAGTGTGCGCCTAGCCTAAGAGTCTGCGTTTTCGATTTAGTTGAGCTTGTGAAGTCTATAATCAAAAACACACAAGTATACCCCAATGAAATGGGATCATCAAAAGCAGCAAACATTGCTTGGCGCTGCTAATGTATCTGAAACCTAAACTTCTAAACATTTCACTAAATAAACCGCTTTAATATTTACATTTGATTAATTATTGATTATATAACTTTACATTTTACAAATTATGTCATACAGAGAAAGCATTTTTAGGGGTTATTAGTAGAAGTTTCAAGTATCATCATCTACTGTTCTTGTAGGGTCTTTAGGGACATAATAAAAGTTGTAACATATTTACATAGTCTTTGTCGAAAACGTGGTAACATTTCGCCTCACTCCTGGCTATAGATGGAGGTAATATAATGTTATCAATTTACATTTCTATAATAAAATATAATTTTCCTCTAATTGAATAAGATTCATCTATATACTAAATTCTACATACGAATTATATAAAACTGCCACTCCACGTATATTCAAACTTTTTATTAGCCAAAGCAGTACAAATAAAAAAAATATATTCTGATTGCACTAAAATTTGCACCAATTTTACCTCTTTATAGACAAAAATTTCCACCTAATTTCGTTTTTATATCTATTTCTATTAAAATTTACCTTTTTGAATATATCGACTTAAAAACATTAAAGCTTAGTAATTTCGGAACTGCCTCACCGATTAAGCTGAAATTCACACCATTTAAATGGGCTGTAAACTATTTTTTAATTTTTCCCCGATTTTTTTCAAATTTTCAAAATTGTTTTAATTTATATATATGAATTAAAGAACCAATTTAGCAATAATTAAAGAGCGCAAACTGTTGCAATTAATTTAGGGCTATATGGCTACTTTTGGCAAACCATCTAAGTTTTAAAAAAAAATCAGATCAGTGCTTTTAATGATATTGGTGTAAATAATTGTATGTTTCTGCACATATGGACGAGAAACAAGTGAACGATAGGCGCAGAAGGTTAAAACTTATACGGTACTAACAATGAGCTAATTATGATTCACCATATAAATTGCATTAAAATTGGACATGTAGTTTTTAAGATATATTATGTTGGTTCGCAAAAATTCAGTCAGACAGACACGAAACCAAAAATGTTCCCTGATGTTTGTAACGGATTTCTGTCTAAGAATTTTTGGGTTGGAGACAAAATATTTTCGTTCTTCAGAACGATGACGTAGTTTCCGTTACCTTCAGTAAGCTTGGAAGTAATTTACAGGAAAATAAAACAAAAACAGCGTAAATAAATAGCAAGCGTTACTTAGTGCGTAGGATTCCACGAGTAGACTCGTCATAAATAGCTTGGTTTTCCGGTTTGAATGTGGTGCGTTTTGTGTTTGCTTCGAGTCAACATCATGATGCACCAAACGCTAAAGATACTTCTAGTAGTGGAAGCTAAACATCGGACTTCAAACCCTTCTTGTTGTGGATTTCACCGGATATCAAGCTGTTTATATTCATCTACAGCTTCATCTAAATCGTATACCTACACAAATTGAATAAACATTAAAAAAAAAATATACTATAAAAACTATGAATACATGCAATGTAAGTAATATCAGATAAAAACGATAATTGATAGTTGAATACAGGACTGACGATTTGAGTAGATGGAATAGGATGGGATCTGTTTAAGACGAGATTTCATCAGTGGAGTCGAAACTTGGTTTTATTTTTTAGGTATCCTGGACCTAGACGCCATAAATTAGAATGTGTAAGCGGCCCTAAATGTATTTGTAAAAAAGGCATCTTACAGTGGTATTTCCGTTTTTATTTAACTTGCTTTGTTTTTTGTTCGTTTTTTTCAACCTTTAACAGAGTGTACAGCACAATGTAAACCAGTGATAAGATGGAACTTATAACTACTTTATTCAGTTAAGGTTCCATCTCATTCTGATAAACATCATGTCAATGATCTCTATGATAGTTTATCATTCTAAATGAGGTTCAGTTTTTTATACCTTATTTACATTATCAGACCTGAATATAAAGTCTTGAAATGTTTTATATTCATGTATTTCGATTTTAGAGTTACAGGGCAAATTATAGATAATGATTATTTTATACAAAAGTAATAAGTATTGATTGAGATTTTATAGTATATCTTCATAATGAAGGTTAACTGATAATCATTACACAGACGATTACTGTGTTGTCGAAACTGGTTTGTACCCTTATATATTTTTTCATATGTTATTGTTGCATATGTTGTTGTTGTATTTATGTTATTTGCAATGCTTAGCCTTTGCGGACAACATAGGTGTAGTAGCACGGCGACGATGCGATCGTGAAGAAACTTATGTGGCACTTCGAAATGCAGCCAAGGAAATGGAACTGGAAATCAACTCCAGGAAAACCAAATATATGCTATTATTAAAGAGGAACCGGTTCGGGAAGAGGAAGTGCACATAGGAGGGAATGTTTTTGAGCAAGTTCGCTGTTTTAAATACCTAGGGGCCGTGGTTTCAGGTAACAATAATGTAACAGAGGATATTAAAGCTAGAATATCTGCTAGAATCCGTAGCTACTTGGCCCTCCAGTCAGTGTTCAGATTCCGAAATGTTAGCCGTAATACCAAACTGTTGGTGTATAAAAGTGTGGTGAGACCTACGGCAGTGTACGGGTCTGAGTCGTGGACACTTGTAACTAGCGATGAGGAGAGGTTGAGACGTTGGGAACGCAAGACCCTCAGGAAAATTTATGGAACTGTGTGTGAAGAAGGAACCTGGAGGATCCGAATTAACCAAGAAATGAGGGACCTGTACAATCAACCCGACATAGTCAGCAGTATTAAAGAGGGAAGACTCCGCTGGCTAGGTCACGTCGCTAGGATGGATAAGTTTTGAGCCGAAAAATAAATTTGAACCATGCTCTCTTTGCTAAATTGATATATTAATCCATGTGAAAATTTAAAACATTTTTGACAGATTAACAGAAGAAGAAAAAAAAAATCCAGTCATGCATCATGACTTAATAAGCGAATTTTCAAAGAAATCTGCGTAATATTAGCTTATGATAAGATAAAAAAATTTTGGTTTAGAATTTGGATGGGTGAAAAAAAATGCTTGGGTACACACAGGTACGGGGTACAAAAGTCAAAATAGTATTTACCCTTCAAGATGCACATCGTTGGAAAGCTTTTTAAGATTACAGTAATTGTTGTTACGACAATTTTATCATATTTTCATATAAAAGGGGGGTAAAATGGAAAAAACACGATTTTATGCTAATTTGGACCCTAAATTGTCAAAATATAACCCCTAAATGAACTCCAAAAATTCTGGCCAACGAACTCATCCTTTCTTTTGATATTATTGATATTTTAAAATTTTTTTGAAATTTATAAGTGTATCCTAAGGGGAGAGATAAGGTGTTAAAATTTAGGAATCGATTCAGAATGGTCTAAAACGGATTTCTATGGAAAAATTTTTCAAAAATTTTGAAGCCATTGCAATAACTTAATTTTTTTCGAAAATTCGCTAAAAAAGAGGGAAACAATTAAACTAATTTGATAAAATGGCCTGTAAAAATATAAAAAAGTACGTTATAGGATGCGAGGAAGCTATGTGCCACCCCAATTGGTTGCAGTCTATTTGGTTAGTCTTAAAATTTAAATTCTGTGTAGCACAGTGTTTATAATACATATTTACACAGAGATTGCTTAAAGTTTAACCTCTTTTATTGTCAGAACAATTATTTTAAAATGTAGTCATATAAATAAAGCAAAGGATAAACTGGTTAATTCGATTTTTACTTTAAAGACATCATTTATCCTCTCTGTAGTATCTAATAAGTAAAAATATAGGATTAAAATATATGTTGTGTTATAACTCATGTTTTCTTTTATAAATGTAACAGTTACATTACGCCGAAACTTTGTAAAAGTTTCAATGAAAAATGATTCACGTCTTTTATTCTATTTGTGATTTCATTCTATCTTCATTCTTTATTTAAAACTATATATCTTACCAGCTTTTGAAATATTTTTTTTCACTAAAACAGATGCAAGATAAATCATACAAAAAAACTGTATTATACCATTGTACTACTTGTGCATCAGGTTTATGACTTTTTTTCTAACTCGAGTTATAAAAAGAAAGAAAAAACTTAGAGAAGATGATATGTTGGTTTTAGTTTTTTGAATTTTTTTTTTCTAAAAAAAGTATTAGGTATTGGAAGGGAAACATTGTGATTCTGAGTGAGTCCACCTCCCTTAAGGCCCTTCTCCCTTTCTTATAACAATATTGGAATCCCTCGAGCTGGAGCGAAACTCTACGAGGGTAAAGGGCCATGATGAAAGGAGATGCTTTTTGCCTTCCTTTGCCCTTCTACTGTTGAACAACAAGGATGCCTGTTGAAGGAAAACAGAGAACCCAAGGAAAAAATCCTTTGCTTTATCACTATCACATTGATCTTTTCCCATTAACTCTGACCTCTTGTACCAGAAAAAAGAAAAAACTTATGTCCACNTCTGTCTAAGAATTTTTGGGTTGGAGACAAAATATTTTCGTTCTTCAGAACGATGACGTAGTTTCCGTTACCTTCAGTAAGCTTGGAAGTAATTTACAGGAAAATAAAACAAAAACAGCGTAAATAAATAGCAAGCGTTACTTAGTGCGTAGGATTCCACGAGTAGACTCGTCATAAATAGCTTGGTTTTCCGGTTTGAATGTGGTGCGTTTTGTGTTTGCTTCGAGTCAACATCATGATGCACCAAACGCTAAAGATACTTCTAGTAGTGGAAGCTAAACATCGGACTTCAAACCCTTCTTGTTGTGGATTTCACCGGATATCAAGCTGTTTATATTCATCTACAGCTTCATCTAAATCGTATACCTACACAAATTGAATAAACATTAAAAAAAAAATATACTATAAAAACTATGAATACATGCAATGTAAGTAATATCAGATAAAAACGATAATTGATAGTTGAATACAGGACTGACGATTTGAGTAGATGGAATAGGATGGGATCTGTTTAAGACGAGATTTCATCAGTGGAGTCGAAACTTGGTTTTATTTTTTAGGTACCCTGGACCTAGACGCCATAAATTAGAATGTGTAAGCGGCCCTAAATGTATTTGTAAAAAAGGCATCTTACAGTGGTATTTCCGTTTTTATTTAACATGCTTTGTTTTTTGTTCGTTTTTTTCAACCTTTAACAGAGTGTACAGCACAATGTAAACCAGTGATAAGATGGAACTTATAACTACTTTATTCAGTTAAGGTTCCATCTCATTCTGATAAACATCATGTCAATGATCTCTATGATAGTTTATCATTCTAAATGAGGTTCAGTTTTTTATACCTTATTTACATTATCAGACCTGAATATAAAGTCTTGAAATGTTTTATATTCATGTATTTCGATTTTAGAGTTACAGGGCAAATTATAGATAATGATTATTTTATACAAAAGTAATAAGTATTGATTGAGATTTTATAGTATATCTTCATAATGAAGGTTAACTGATAATCATTACACAGACGATTACTGTGTTGTCGAAACTGGTTTGTACCCTTATATATTTTTTCATATGTTATTGTTGCATATGTTGTTGTTGTATTTATGTTATTTGCAATGCTTAGCCTTTGCGGACAACATAGGTGTAGTAGCACGGCGACGATGCGATCGTGAAGAAACTTATGTGGCACTTCGAAATGCAGCCAAGGAAATGGAACTGGAAATCAACTCCAGGAAAACCAAATATATGCTATTATTAAAGAGGAACCGGTTCGGGAAGAGGAAGTGCACATAGGAGGGAATGTTTTTGAGCAAGTTCGCTGTTTTAAATACCTAGGGGCCGTGGTTTCAGGTAACAATAATGTAACAGAGGATATTAAAGCTAGAATATCTGCTAGAATCCGTAGCTACTTGGCCCTCCAGTCAGTGTTCAGATTCCGAAATGTTAGCCGTAATACCAAACTGTTGGTGTATAAAAGTGTGGTGAGACCTACGGCAGTGTACGGGTCTGAGTCGTGGACACTTGTAACTAGCGATGAGGAGAGGTTGAGACGTTGGGAACGCAAGACCCTCAGGAAAATTTATGGAACTGTGTGTGAAGAAGGAACCTGGAGGATCCGAATTAACCAAGAAATGAGGGACCTGTACAATCAACCCGACATAGTCAGCAGTATTAAAGAGGGAAGACTCCGCTGGCTAGGTCACGTCGCTAGGATGGATAAGTTTTGAGCCGAAAAATAAATTTGAACCATGCTCTCTTTGCTAAATTGATATATTAATCCATGTGAAAATTTAAAACATTTTTGACAGATTAACAGAAGAAGAAAAAAAAAATCCAGTCATGCATCATGACTTAATAAGCGAATTTTCAAAGAAATCTGCGTAATATTAGCTTATGATAAGATAAAAAAATTTTGGTTTAGAATTTGGATGGGTGAAAAAAAATGCTTGGGTACACACAGGTACGGGGTACAAAAGTCAAAATAGTATTTACCCTTCAAGATGCACATCGTTGGAAAGCTTTTTAAGATTACAGTAATTGTTGTTACGACAATTTTATCATATTTTCATATAAAAGGGGGGTAAAATGGAAAAAACACGATTTTATGCTAATTTGGACCCTAAATTGTCAAAATATAACCCCTAAATGAACTCCAAAAATTCTGGCCAACGAACTCATCTTTTCTTTTGATATTATTGATATTTTAAATTTTTTTTGAAATTTATAAGTGTATCCTAAGGGGAGAGATAAGGTGTTAAAATTTAGGAATCGATTCAGAATGGTCTAAAACGGATTTCTATGGAAAAATTTTTCAAAAATTTTGAAGCCATTGCAATAACTTAATTTTTTTCGAAAATTCGCTAAAAAAGAGGGAAACAATTAAACTAATTTGATAAAATGGCCTGTAAAAATATAAAAAAGTACGTTATAGGATGCGAGGAAGCTATGTGCCACCCCAATTGGTTGCAGTCTATTTGGTTAGTCTTAAAATTTAAATTCTGTGTAGCACAGTGTTTATAATACATATTTACACAGAGATTGCTTAAAGTTTAACCTCTTTTATTGTCAGAACAATTATTTTAAAATGTAGTCATATAAATAAAGCAAAGGATAAACTGGTTAATTCGATTTTTACTTTAAAGACATCATTTATCCTCTCTGTAGTATCTAATAAGTAAAAATATAGGATTAAAATATATGTTGTGTTATAACTCATGTTTTCTTTTATAAATGTAACAGTTACATTACGCCGAAACTTTGTAAAAGTTTCAATGAAAAATGATTCACGTCTTTTATTCTATTTGTGATTTCATTCTATCTTCATTCTTTATTTAAAACTATATATCTTACCAGCTTTTGAAATATTTTCTTTCACTAAAACAGATGCAAGATAAATCATACAAAAAAACTGTATTATACCATTGTACTACTTGTGCATCAGGTTTATGACTTTTTTTCTAACTCGAGTTATAAAAAGAAAGAAAAAACTTAGAGAAGATGATATGTTGGTTTTAGTTTTTTGAATTTTTTTTTTCTAAAAAAAGTATTAGGTATTGGAAGGGAAACATTGTGATTCTGAGTGAGTCCACCTCCCTTAAGGCCCTTCTCCCTTTCTTATAACAATATTGGAATCCCTCGAGCTGGAGCGAAACTCTACGAGGGTAAAGGGCCATGATGAAAGGAGATGCTTTTTGCCTTCCTTTGCCCTTCTACTGTTGAACAACAAGGATGCCTGTTGAAGGAAAACAGAGAACCCAAGGAAAAAATCCTTTGCTTTATCACTATCACATTGATCTTTTCCCATTAACTCTGACCTCTTGTACCAGAAAAAAGAAAAAACTTATGTCCACAACTTTTTCGCTCCCCATTTATTGATGACTTCCCCCCCCCCCCCATCCAGCTCTACCATTTTCTCAACGAAACCGGCTAAGTTTTTGAAAGCTATATCCTATAAGTTCAAATGATGCCCAAGACTACCCCCTCCTCATTCCCATTTTTCGACAAATCCCGAAGGGAATGGGAAAAAGTTTGTGAAGTGGGAAAAAAACCTTCAATTTTTATCCCTTAGTAAAAGCGATAAAGTAAGAATAGAAGAAACAATTATGAAACTTAAAAATCTTAAAAAATATCACATCTACTACTATAATTGTTGTAATAAAATAATAATTGACATTATATTTGCAGAGTACTTGAATCTTTTGGCATAGATATTATTGTGAACTATAGATATCATAGTATACTTATAATCACTAAAATTAGTGTGTATCGTCTTCCCTTTTAAACGAAGAATTCGTCATGAAGGAATATTTCGATTCGCTAATTCAGTTATAAATTTTAGACCAAATTCAACTTAAACACCTAAATTAATGATGAAATCACAGAATTTGAACCTAAAAATGACAATTATTATAGGATTAAATTTAGCAAACGGTAATATTTTTAGCGACCAATATATTAATTTTGAAAATTAGCATTAGAAGCAAATGATAAACTTCTTAAATTTTAAAATGATTGACAAGAGAAATATATTTTTAAGAAAAAACTCGGATGTGGGGTGTCTCATTTTATGTATTTCAATAACCTAAAAAAATGAAAATTCATATTAAACTAATAACCTTCATTGTTTGTTTTATTTATTTGACCTTCTCCTAGTAAGAAATGTATTTTAACTAAACCTTTAATTGTTTTCTTTGTTGTCGTTAAACATAAGTTACTTTAATTCCCTCTGCTGAGATTAAATGGATAATAATCTCATTTAATGATGTGCAATATTCAATATAAATGATAAACAAGATTGTCAAGGTCCACAAAAAGAATTAAACATTTGGAAGGGAATAATTGAAAGAAGTGGATGTACTAAAATATATGCATTACGTTTAAACCCAAAAGATTATATTTTATGCAATAAAATACCTACTTGTCTTCTTTTGTTACTTTTTCAGACTTCTCTGAAGTGTGAGAAGCTTAGGAAAATACAGGTAAATAAAATAAGATTTTATTTTATTCATAAAATGTTATGCTTATATAATATTTTTTTAACTTATGTGTGATTAAATTTTCTTTTTCAAATCCTCTTTATTTAGATCATAAGGAAAAAAAAATGAATTTTATGGTTTCATTTTTATTTTTTATAAAAGAGAGGTTGGGTTGTTTAATACGGTTGTAGGCTGATAATATAATGATTTTGACTGTTGGAAGGTAAAAGGAAGGTTGGTAGGCCTGTTTATTATGTAAAGAGGATCTTGAGGGTAGGAAGAAGGGGATTCAAGCTTTGCTTATCCACCAGATTGAGTGAGGCAAACTACTATTTCCCCACTTAATGGCTTCTGTCTACCTCCAGTTGCTCTCTTAACCTTTCACCCGTCACTTTCCTTGTGGATAAACTAAAGCCGCTTGATTAAAATATTTTCCAAGTAATAACTGCAAAGAAACCATTTACATAATTTGGCATTTGTCGTTTCAATTGCTTTTATTGAAAAGTTAAAATAGAGTAGATTTCAATAAAGCTATGCTTAAAGAAATGAATTACATAAAGAGCTTCTTGTTATTTCTGGATATTTTATAGACTTAATCTTCTTCTTTTTTTCTTCATCTTTAAACGATTAATACATGTCAGGTTTCCTCTTTAACCTTTAATATCTTTACTTCTTGTTATTGAATAAATAAAGGTGGCAAGGTAAACAAGATTATGTTAAATTTACATTTAATTTTGTACAATCGCACTCAACCCTGTATAAAATAGAATATACTTAGCACGCACGATAGGACTTGTAGTGGTAAAGGAGATTAAACTGAAGATTAAGTTAGCAGAAGGTTAAAGCCTCGCCCAGACTGCCGAACTCAACAGAGGAAATGAGCCGAGCATTGGTCTCTGCCCATGGCCAGTCTGTGATGCGCAAGACTGTGATGGGCATGCGCAAAGACCAATGCTTTGCTCGGTTCGACAGTCTGAACGAGGCTTAAGTGCTAATCTATTTATTACTGTTAGCAGATTTTCAACTACAACTAGCACCAGTTTATTATGCTTTTAAAGTTGTTGGAAGACATGACTTTATGGTAATGTGACGAGCCAAGCATTGGTCTCTGCGCATGCCCAGTCTGTGATGCGCAGGCGTACATTAGACTGGGCGCATGTGCAAAGACCAATGCTCTGCTCGGTTCGACAGTCTGGACGAGGCTTAAGAGCTAATCTGTTTATAACTGTTAGCAGATTTTCAACTACAACTAGCACCAGTTTATTATGCTTTTAAAGTTGTTGGAAGACATGACTTTATGGTAATGTGACGAGCCAAGCATTGGTCTCTGCGCATGCCCAGTCTGTGATGCGCAGGCGTACATTAGACTGGGCGCATGTGCAAAGACCAATTCTCTGCTCGGTTCGACAGTCTGGACGAGGCTTAAGAGCTAATCCGTTTATAACTGTTAGCAGATTTTCACCTACTACTAGTACTAGAACTAGTTTATTATGCTTTTAAAGTTGTTGGAAGGCATGAATTTATGGTAATGTGACGAGCCAAGCATTGGTCTCTGCGCATGCTCAGTCTGTGATGCGCAGGCGCACATTACACTGGGCCTGGGCTGCGTAGAGACCAATGCTCTGCTCGGTCCAGACTAATGTGATTATTGTTGTTTGAAGATTTTCAACTATACTACTATCAACAGTTTATACTTCTAAAGTTGTTGGATGACATGCCTTTATGGTAATGTGCTTAAATTTAAGCACTTATATGGTGGTAGTAATGAGAGGAATACTGTACAGGAACAATGTGTTATTGATGCAGTAGAAAGGTTCAAATACCAGAACTCCATCATTCATTGATGAGTCTGCAACATACCATCTCGATGATATTGATGCTAGGGTAATATAGTAGAGGAAAGCTATTGGAATGCTAATGTTGCTGTTTACCTAATGAGATATAGTAAATTTATAATCCAGTTCATTTTAACATATGAAGCTGATGCCTGGACATTTGGAGACTGCCTAGACGGTACAAAAAATAATCCACGTGTCTTCATACCTTTTGAATGAAGAATATGAATCGATAAGGGATTACATTTGCTGCTGTACAGACGTGCCTGATCAGCAATAATATTTCTTTTAGCATTATATTTTACTTTTAATTTTAACAAAACATCTAATTACATAATTGCACATAATACTAAAGATGTCCAAGTAATGTAGGATTTATGTTGTTGTTTTTGTGAGACAGTGTGGTTTTAAACATTAGATAAATTAATGTCTGATTTGAAGGGATTAAAAATGTGATTACTGTAAATGAAAAAGACTAAATATTATATTCAAGTTATTTTTATCGTGAAGTCGCTATTACATAAGAGAGATATTGTTGTCGCAGGGCGTTGCAATTAAGGAAATGGACTCAAAGAGCTTTTGTATTTATAAGAGACAGTTAACGATCACTATGAAGGTCTTTATCAAATACATTTAAATGAGATTACATTTCTTAAAGCTTTTAAAGAGGTCAAATACAATTATAAAATTAAATAGCTAGTCTCGGCAACTCGATAAGAGAAAATGTGTTTACTGTTTTTGATTTGTCGGTGGGTAGTGAGTAGGTATGTTAATAATTTAATTCCTTGTAATTTATAATGTAATTTTAAATTTCCGATGTATATAAATTAAACATAAAAAACAGTACCTACCTGAAATTGAAATGTTAAAAGAATAGTCTCTCCACGTAAAAATATATTTAATACATTTAAATTTGGCTATATATGCATAAATGCTAAACCAACAGTCGGTATAAGACTACCGGAACTTAATAGCAATTCACATACTTAGAGCAGTAAAGGCGTTATTACAGGGCGAGGAAGAAATTAGAAAGCACGAGTGTGTTTAACGCCCGAGGCTTGTCATGCCACTTACTGCTCGTGGCGCGTACACTATTTTATAGCCCACAACATGTAAACTAATTACTAGACATCCAAACTATTTTGCCGTAAGCTTCAAAACAATAAATGCATATAAGGTTACATCAGTACCAAAACAAACCTTAGTTATAAAAAAATGTATTGTTACTAATTGAACAACTGACGCTAAGAACTACTCGCGCTTCCTGCCTACCGCGGCCAGGAAGCGGCCGCTTCTCGAACTAGCAGCCTGTAACCAAAAACCATGCATTTTTATAGGCCCAAGGGCTGTAAAATAGAACTTTACCGTCCACTCAGCATAGGAATGTTTACAAGTGGTGGGCGAAAAAATATATTTTACCTCCAAAAGGAAGAAAAAGTGAACAAAAGGCAGGGAAGTTACTCATTGCACCCGGTCGGGATAAACAGGGAGTAATGAAAGCTATTGGAGTATATGAATACTCCAGTTTTGCCCCAGATATAGCACAAGTAAATAAGGTTGGTGCTAATACACATTTCATTTACTAACTTTTGTTTAATGTCGAAATCTATAATGTCATCTTCACGCATATGATGTAACCTCCACAACGGTTTCCATAGCGATTCATCAGTGAAAAAAACAAACGAGTTAAATGTGAAATCACAATTTATAAATGTAGATAAACTAATTCATATCTGTAAATACATCAGTTGTCAATACCATTCAATACACAACTCAGCTTCCCACTGATTCTCCAATTTAATTTTAGCACTGAAATTCAAATAATTACTATCAATTTAATTTTAACGTGATTAAACTTATTTAGAGAATTGTTAATATCATATCTAACTATGTTTGTGTGTTAAACATATTAAAAAAATGTATTTTTTGTGGAATAAAACAAATTAAAATTAAAATCTTATTTCGTCTGAAAAAAATGTTTATTTTCTCCCTTCTGGAGGTAAAATCTTGTACGTCATTGTGGGAGTGAACGTTATGGTTCCCTTGGTTTCGCCTCAGGAACCAACTTCAACGTTCAGGGTGCAATCACTGACTTTACTCCCTTGGTGCGTAAATAACTAAAATACATTTCAAAGGAGCCTTCAGCCACTAAAGGGCTATCATCAGAGGCGAAAAGTAATAAGTGTTAATTATAATGGTAAAATTACCGGCTGCTGGTTTGCCATGACTCACTATACTTTTAAACGTTTTAAATAAACTTTTCGCCACTGATGATTGAAATTTATTAAATATATTTTTACATGGAGAACCTTATCTTTTAATATTTCCATATACAAGTACCTGACATCTACAAAATACCTGGCATATACAAAGTACCTTCCAAGCCATATTTACTAATTAACGCTTTTTATTCACTACCAACTCACTACCAGATATTAGTTTAATACTTTCTCATATAGGGGAAGCATAAGCATAATTGTAACATGAAATATCGATGATAACTGCCCTGAAGTTATCATTATCTCTGAAATCGCTTGCATCTTTTGCAAAATCTGAAGCTGATAAAACCATTATTTATTGGTTTATACTTTTTGTTATAATAAATATTAATTTTAAGATTTGATATTTGTTGAATGGTTATATTTCAATAACACATTATAGAAAGAGTATTGTTGACAGTAGTGTAGGCTAGCGTTTGAATAGCTGGAAGTGGATTTAATAAAGAAGGTTTCTAGAATACGCAGCCTGGAGTATTGGCAGCAAGCCACGACTGCTTCACCATTCTCAGACAGAGACAAAGAAAATAACTCATTTAATTCTTTTGACCTTTTCTCTCTGTGTAAGAGTTCTTCTTTAACAACCAAATGTACTTATTATTGTAAAAGCACGTAATAATAAATTTACTTAAATGTGATAATATAATATTATTTGTCTGCAACACGAAATGACTTAATAGTACAGAGAAGGCAATTTAAACAATTTTATTGGCAAAGTACTCTTTTTATTATCTGTATCTTGACTTATAATGATTTTCACTTAATACAAAGCTGGATAAAATATCAGGTATGATGCAAATAAACAACTAACATTGACAGAAGATAGTAGGTAGGTAGAGATTCCTGTTTCATTCCTTGATAGATTCGTATAGGATATACCTACTTATTTCCTCGTGCAAAATTAAGACTCTTCGTGTAGTTCATTATTGTTATTAGTTAGCCTTAGTTATAGAGAGCCATCGTGGCCGTGTGGGTTAAATTACTTACCACGTCTGCTCGGCCATCACTGAATCATGATTGGAACGAGATGTGGTTCGATTCCTCGCCGTGACGCTCTGATTTAAATGGCTCACTATTGACCACATCATACTCGTTTCGGCGTATAGTGGCTGGAATTCTCTACCACGGGGCGTAAAAAGAGCCTAAAAGATGGTCTAATTGCATGGTTCCAACAAGTGTTCGTCCTACCCGTTCTAGTAGGAAGTACTAGACTACTACTACTACTATGGCCTAGGAAGTACTAGACTACTACTACTAGCCTTAGCTATACGTATGTATTAATACCTTGTAATTACGGAAATATCTTGGATTATCACGCTCGAAGTATAGTTTAGCGGAGATGTTCTCCGCTGAACTCTTTAACGTTGATCAGCTCTCGGGCTCTTTTGGAACAGTTTCATTTGTATATTCGACAGTTCAGACACATCCCTCCCCACCCCCTTTAAACCTCTATTTTAAAGTTTTAACTACACTAATAACTACTATAGTTATAAGTATGTAGGTACTTTTATGATTTTTTTGTGCGTGTGCATGTCCCGCTTCATTTTAATAACCTTCAACTCTCGTATCCACTACCAAAAATAAGCTTTTTTTACTCCTAAAAATTATTAGGATCTACGTTTAGTCATTTAGGTATTTTTGTGCTTCAAAAACAAAATTAATCAGAATACTTCTGACTTTTATACTAGCCCTTATTCTGTCCCTAATATTAGGCTCTATTGATACATTCCCAATTTTCGGGCCATGTATCGGCATATAAACGCTTACCTAAGAGAAAAGTAACAAGAATAAGGAATGAAGTTGAAGTAAATATGATTGGCTTCCTTTTATGTACAAAACGAAGTCTTTAGGCCTAGAAGATCTAATGCAAACTGATCTTAAAATACACTAAAAACGGAATAATAGGCCAGTCAAATAAAACCTTTAATTAGTGAATCTTGATGTAGTTCTGATTCTTTGATATGTTGTTCGGACAAGTTAGGATTGTGTGATCTTAAGTTTACAGCTTCGAAAAACCTGTGCTAGCTGAGTAATACGTGAAAAACTGGAAAACAAATTTAATGCCAGGCGCGCGCAGTACATGCCCATGGCCTATAAATTATAGATAAATAGCCCCCCACCACAGCTTGGACCAAGGTCGGTGGTTGTTGCAGTAGTAGCTGTAGGGGGAGAGTTTTGAATATTCATTCAAAAGGAAAATTATATTTGATGTCACGTGATAAGGTCAAGGAAGGCTATATGATAATTACACACAAAGCGACGTATATTCCAACAGTTTATTTGAACATCCATCGAGTTCACTTAGTTGTGTGTAACTAATATTGTTTATGCCATATCATTGGACTTCTCACAAGAATCTCGGTCCAGAAACATCCGAGTTCACGAAGACACCAGTGGACACAGATGAAAGATGTAGCACGTGAGCACGATTTATATTATAATTTTGCAATACCAGGAAACGAAATACACGAAGCAGACAGACACGCTATCGGTGATTTTTGGTCTGATTTTACACACACTGGGAACGTACATTCATTAGATGGATCTGTAAGATAAGGATTGAAATATGGTACTTGGTAACGATTCTCAAGCATTTTTGACGTATGTGTCTGTCCTTCTTGTTTTTTAACAACTTTCCTTTTTTTGTGACGATTGCACCAATCAGGTACAACTTTTAATTAATTACATAGAGGTAAACGATATAGCTTACCGTAGCAATATCATAATTAAAAAAATATATATTATTTGAATTTTATATTATATAAAATTTAAATTAATATAATATAAAGTCATATTTTTTAATCTAAGAATTCTTCCTTATCCATGAAATGACAGTCTGTGACTGTAAAGAACTAGTATCAACAAGAATACTTCTTGCCAACCTAGCATTTGGACTAATCCTATCAACTCTTAACATGATATTAACACAGTCGTAAGACCAGACAGACGGAGCCATAATTTGCCCCATGGAAAAACTCATCAACGGCATCGTTGCAGACGGATTTTTTGACCAACTTAGAGACGGGTGCTAGATTTGAAAACCTCGAATCCAGATAAGCAGAATTCGGAGATTTATTACCAACGCCTCCACTTGTTAAAATATGTTTGAATTGGCATAACATCACAATCAAGTATTATTCTACTATTATGGTGTTGTTAAAGATATATTGTAATAGACGAACCTCACCAGAACATTTAGAGTCTCAAACTAAATAGAACCTCAAGCATTTGATACTTTTAAACTGCTCTTTTCTGGATCCCAATTATACGATTTATTTATAAAATATAATGTAATAATGTTAGAGGATATATAATGAAAAAAAAGAACACTTTATAACAAATTTAATTTATTCAATATTATAAAAAATGTACATGTTTTTCCATTTAAATGATTGTTCATTAATAAATAATTACAAATTTATGTGTTGTTATTATTTACATAATATATTTATCCTTTTTCTTTTAAATTTAAGTTAATGTTGAATAATGTATAATAGTATACATGCTGCTAACTTTACGTTTACGATCATATGCAGAATCCATATGACAGGCGATATTTGCACGATTAAACATGGAATTGATCATTGACTGTGTTTTTCTCCAGTGTGTTATAGCGACTCATCATTGAAGAGGTGTAGTTCAATAACGAGGTTGTTCAATAACCAAACAACGTCTTCGCTCAAAATAATTGTATTTATTACAATTCATTTGTATTTATTACAATTCATTTGTATTTATTACAATTCAATTGTGTTTATTACAATTCAATTGTATTTATTACAATTCAATTGTATGTATTACAATTCAATTGTATGTATTACAATTCAATTGTATTTATTACAATAATTGTAATAAATACAATTATTTTGTGTGAAGACATTGTTTGGTTATTGAACTACACCTCTTCTATGATGGAATTGATGTCAGTTTAAAAATACAATTTCTGTTTCAAAATAAAATCTTGCAGATGCATTTACAAAATCAGCACCAACATCGGAGGTGGCATTACTTTGTACTGGTAAAATACCGGCTTGAGGCTGAAGCGTAGAGTGAAATACATGTTGAGGTGTTGTTTTTATATGAGGTGTTGTCTATAAGAATTACAGCGACTCTGGGGCAAGTCTTGCTGATCATATAAGCTCAGTTCTCACAAGCGAAAGCTCCCGTGCATCCCTTCTTGATCTTACATGTGAGCTATTTGAGAAGGATTGCTGGGTCTGGTTCGCATTAATCCAAGGATTTTCGTCCTCCCTAACGCTGTGGTATCCTTCCTCAAATTCCTTAAAAATGGTGAGTGAATCAACGTCAAACGGTTTGTTATGAGCTGTAATAGAGCTAGGGATTGTTGTCAAATAGCCACAACTTGTTATTAAAAGTGGTATCTCACGACCGATACTTGGCCCAAAAAGAGAGCAATACTTGAAACATGTTTGGAAATAATTGACATTTTTTGAAGTGCCATATCTCGGAAACTATTGAACGTTCAGAACAGCAATTGAGCTTATGCTGCTGCAAATTTACAGTACTTTAAAGAGTAAGTTGTAAAAAAAGTGGGCCTAAACTGTTCAAACCTTTGTACTCTCCGCCTTGGACAATCATGTCAGAACGCTTGTACTAATGATTTGGAAGACAATGACCTAGATGAGGTTGTGGATGTTCTTACAGACACCAGTCCCCTTTACAAACCTTATAATTTTCTGAGTGACGTACAGAATTTATCAATGCTAGGGCCTTCGAAAAAACCTTAATTGTGTATATAAAGATTAATACTTAAAGTAATTAAAGATTTCTATGTTATAAATATTTAATAAGCGTATACACTTTTCTTTTAAAATGTGATTTTTTTATTTTTTTCCCCAAATTATCGTATTTTCGATGCTCTGTAATTAAAAAACTATAGCCCGTAGAGATAACTCTATGAAAATTAAATGTTAGTAAACGTTCTCTTCTGCAAAATTGGTAAAAACCATTTTTTCTCTCAGATGCACAGGAAAGGAGATAGAAATGAAAAACTGATAAAACTGGAAAGTAGGAATTTCAATTTTTTTTCAGCTATAACTTTGCTTCTACAACGTCTCGGATTCTGCAAACTTGGGTTTTTACTAGTGGTACTAGTCCCAACAAGATATCCAAAAATCATAAATACCGGACCTTTTGCAATGAATTATGATAAATTGACTGGACTATTATGCCATAAAGGACTTTTGCAAAAGCCTTTACCAATTGGTCATTTTGATTCATGATTACTGCCATCCCCATATTAAACCAAGTCCATTGACCAAAATAATTAAAACTACTTTGAAAAGCTAAAATAAATTTGTTGTGTTTGGTATATCATTTCTGATAAATCCTTGCCAAAAAGAGAATATCTGAAATTTTATCCTTAA
This sequence comes from Gerris buenoi, assembly GCA_001010745.2. NCBI lineage: Eukaryota > Metazoa > Arthropoda > Insecta > Hemiptera > Gerridae > Gerris > Gerris buenoi. The sequence continues at coordinate 612,401 of KZ651132.1, forward strand.
GGGAGGAAATAAAGGTGAAGTAAAAATTGAAGTTGAATTGAGCCTAGACTGATCCTTTGAAGTTAGGAAGTAAATTCCTAGGAAAGGTCTTCCCTTTATTATGTAAGCATATTTGTATTAAGAAATGATAATCCCAATTATTATTTTAGTTGGGGGGGGTAGAANAGTAAAACAACAGATATAGCTATATAAGCAAAATCTTGGAAATTTCCCCCTCCATTCATACGTTTTATCGGGATTATTCTCCGAATCATACGAGTTATAAGACGTTTATGTTCACCTCGAAAGGGGAAAAAAATACGTTATACTGAGGGGACCGAAATACATAGGTTTTATACCAATTATCGGGATTTTTTCAAGGGACCGGCAATAATATACGATTTATCGGGATATATGATATAACGGGATATGAAATACCGGGATTCTACTGTATTTCATTTTGGTTTCTTTAGACTTCTATCTCCCTAATTAATAGTAAAGCATTATCAAAATGAACAAATAGTAAATACTTTTAGCACCAATATTTATTTATCACCATGTAAAAAGCAGGATAGAATATTCGCAAAAATATCATGTTATAAGTGCGTATTTATATTGAATCGACGAAAAACCAACAAAAGTAAAAAAAGAAAAAGGAAAGATGGAAAAGGAACAATAAGAATGTTTGCACTGCGGCTTTATCTATTTTCATTTCATGAAAAGGATTGAAAAACAGAAGAGGGAAACCAAGTCTTATTGGAAAGAGACGAGTGAGGGTTTCAGAATGTTTCAACAAGCCCTTGGGACCAAGAGGGTTTGAACCGACGGCTGAAGGGAAGAAAATGGTTTAGCCCTTTGAAGAAGCATCGGAATACCGGAGTTTACATGCTGCCTTAGTATTACCGCTGACAGACGACATTGAGAATAAAGTATTTTTGATTAGGATTAGAGCAGGAATCAGGATTCCTTGGGACAACATCCAACCAATAAAAGATTGATAAGGGCTAGGATAAAGAAATCAATATGCGAGCGAGGGGTTCAACTCAAAGGTATCTTGACATACAAAGGAACAGATATTGGATATTGTGTAGGATGTGCATAGTGCATGAAATAACCAGCTACACTGCTTACTTCTTATTATTATGTTGGTCCCCCTTACAGTGGGTTTTTTTGATAACCCAGTTCGATAAAGTCTAGAGCTTAGTTTAAACAAATATTCATAAGTACAACGACCTGGCGGAAGCCCAAATAAAATTATAGTCTTCCGCATTTTCTTCTTTCTTTTACTTTAGGTACAGTTCAACATAACATAGGAACAACATTGTTTACACTCCTCCACACCAAAACCAAAAATTAAAATTAGTGAAAAATGGCTTATTTATTAAGGTTCATTTACTTGGTTACCCTCCCAAAATTACTTTAATGTATAAATAATCCAATGTCTTATAGGTAATTATAATAATTTATATTATCACTTTTACGTACAGAAAGTGTTATGTTCTTTTGACTATACATCTCGTTATCTTTAATAGTTAGGTAGTAAACAAATACAAAGTGGGTAACAAAGTAAATTAGTACCAATTTATTCGGGTTTAAAGAACTGATTCAAAATAGAGTCATTTTTATAGTGCTTGGCCCAAGAACGCCTCCTTTACTTTTATTAGAACTTTGACTACCAGCTTGGTTTTAGCTTTAATGTTATTAAGCATCCTGCACCTTCTTCCTGCTACTAGGCTGGTCTGTAATTTCATTCGTTATAGATGATTGAATTACAAAATTAGTGGGGGCTTAGCCTCTGAGGCTTACCCAATAGGGACAAATATAGTAATGCATGAATAAATAAATAGTAATGCACGAAGCATTAATGAATTAATAACCCTAAGTTCTATTTAGGTACAAGGAAAACTATCATAGAATATGCGGAACGAATCGAAATAAAAATTTATGTTTCAAAGAACATAATGATTGTAATTTTTCAATGATGGACAAAAAAGCAATATCAATTATCATGAAACTGAGCTAAAAAAGTGTGCAGAGCTCTCATAAAGTGCTTGACTACTTAGTTTCTATAATGTATATCCTCTTAACGATATAAGAAGGATATCCTATCTTAAATGAGGTATTTATCGCTCTTCACTTTATAACCTATCTTAAGATTTGAAACGCAATGCTACTTTTGTACTTTATCACAGAGTTAAATCATGATTCTTTTAGTTTTTTTTATTATGTCTTACTTGTAAGGGAACGAGTGCTTACGAGTTCCATTTTAAGTTATAACTGGTGAGGATGCCGAGGCTAATATCATAGAGATGTGAGCCGCGGAGTCATTCCCAAGTGTTTTATGTTGTCAAACACCAAGGTCCCTTCTAAAGGACAGGGAAGGGTAATTGGAAGTCGTAAACGTCTTCTTATATTGAGTCGGGTCTGGTGAAGTGGAGGGGAGAGAAGAGTGTTTTATTTTATGCTGAGGAACGTTAAGATCCCGGTGAAGGAAGGAAAAGACCCTTCTACTTGATAACTAAACACGAGCCGCTAGATGTCTCTGTATTCGCTTGCACTCTAGATGCCACCACCCAGATATCCTACGCAGGCCGTGTCATTACCCTCGTGTTGCTTACTCCCTTCTCTCTTCTTCGCTTCCTATACTCTCGTGTTAATATAAATTCGTGTCGACTAATTGTCTGGTTCGAAAGCGACTCATTACACCGACCTTACCACTTCTATTTAAGCTTTATCTTGTTCCGTGTAATCAAGTCAACGTGCGAGTTAAGACTCCCTTGATTACATTGTACACATAGCTTTTTGCTTTATGTAAACTAATACTGAATCAGCTGCATGTAGAGAGTACATACTATAATCAATGAAAACCTTTTACAACAATGCAGTACATTTTATTAAAAACATTCTTAATGAATATTCTAAGAAGTTGCTACAGTCTCACATCATGAGCTAGGAAATAACTAACTAGGCTAATATTAGAACAATCAGTTAAAACCGTTTCTCATTATGTGCAAACAATTTCGCTATTAGATTATAGTAGATAAAAAAAAAAACATGTGTTAACTTCTTCATTAACCTGGATTGAAGAATTATTTCTCATGTTAAACATAAAAGGCTATTGATTTTCTTTGTGAAACCCTGTTAAAACAGGACATTATTTTTTGAGATATACTTATTGTTTATTATAGCATGTCAGTATGGCACTTAAAGTGTCAGTGACAATATGCCAAAGTTTATTAATGTATATATTTGAGTGTGTCTTGTAAAATCTGTCAAGCATATAACTTTTATTAAAACCTTAATCTGTACATTATATATAATGTGGTACTCAACAGGCCAATTCAATTAACAACAGGTTATGGGCCCAGCATGCTTTTACTGAAAATTCTTTTAGGGTATGTTAAATAAAATATGTGGGTGACGGCAAGCTTGAAGTTTGAAAGACTATAGAAAAGAGAATATTCCCTAAAAATCGAATAAATCCTTGAGTCAACGAGAGACAAATTGAGGAGGCGCCTGCTCCTCAGGGTAATAGGGCCGAGAGAGGGCTAATCCAATCTGAGAGAGGGCGGCGGGCGGTGACTAGGGTCCGGCGTCACGCCACAGGATATTAAAAGACTAAAGACTAGGGAGAAGTCCGTGGGTGGGAAAGCTTCTTCGCTCCGAGCTATATCTTACCAATTTATATACAATGCAACACAAACTACCTTAACCGATGTTTATCAGATCTACCCCACCTGGGCCGCACATTATAATATACTTCTAGACTGGGAATGAGCCTGGGTCCCGCACCACTAGCTCGACTTTACCATGTCCGTCTCTTGTACTTAGTTCCTTATATATTTTTTTACGCGTTTATTTTTCTCTCTTGAAAAAAGATTTTGCTAACAAAACACGTATACACGACTACGTTATACATGGCTACGAAGATTCAGTGTGACAGTAACATATGAGGTCAGGATTTGTTTCATGTTTGAATATAATATATGTGAGATATTATAACATGGTTATAATGAATATAAAAAAGTAATATTTTTGTAATACCCACAAGTACTGTTGTTACGATACATGTTCAATTAATGCCACTTCATATTTCTTCTATAATTCTTATAAAAATATTACAATACATGTTGTATATATTTACATCGTCATGAGCTTTCCACTCACAAATCTATAATTGTGAACTATGTTTCAAACTCTCTGAGTTGCATATAATAAAGAAATAATAATCCTGCGGGGCTTTCAAAGGGCTTACACAACTATTTATTATGTAATGGTTGGCACGGGGTTGGCGGGTCATCTCATCAGCTGTACAAATTGTCATTTGCAACCAGAAATATGCCACTTCACTTAAGTAACCCATTTACATCGAGATTCTGGGTGACCACAGAGCACTTTGATGGAGTCACAAAACGAACCCCGATCTCTTAATGTGGTGCCTGAGAAAGTTTTTTTTTTTTTTTTTTTTTTTTTTTTCGGAGTACTTTAGCTGCTACCTCTATAATGAGATAAATAATTAGTCAAGTATAAACTTATTCCCTCAATCCATCCTTAAGACATCATTTGCACAAATGATTGAATAAATAAAATTACTTTTTTGATGTAAGCAGTTACAGTCCAGGAGATAGCGTGCAAAAATGTGTGTGACTAGCATCAAGCTAGAATTTTGTGAATAAGTAAATGTTTTGAAGCCTTTTTAGAATATATGGTCGGCTAAGTTCGTCTGCGGGACATAGCTTGGCAATAGGCATTTGACAAAAACAACCCGGTGGAGAGCGGCCATGTCCCGCCCTTTTTTGGTGGACAATGTGATTTTCATTATTCTGAGTACGAAATTAGTTAGTAGACCAAAAATCAAGTTGATGGTAGTTCGTCACTTGATAGGTTGCCTCTTTGACTTGGAGTAATATTTGACTAACTATCATATCTTCTTATATATATCAAATATTTATATATATCAAAACCTATCTTATCTATCTTATAAGGCACCAAACGATTTACTTAAACACAAAATTCTAGTTTGACGTCAGTCAGACACTTTTTTGCACGCTACTGGACAATTAGAATAATATTGGAAAACCCCGACAGTTTCTAACGTAACATCCTTTATATTTGAATCAATATAGTGAGTGAAAAACCTTTGTAAATAAAATTTGTTTTCATCAAAATGTGATATACAATTCCATTTCTAAATAGTATTAAGGATCATTTGATTTTTATCTTAGTAAACAACTTCATATTTTGATTACATCAATTTAATACTTGTTGATTGGTGTCAAAATCCTTTTGTAATCTTGTAAATAAAGATAAGACTGTCGGAGACGGTGGGGGGAGACTTGGAGATTGTGTATTTTGCGTTGAATATGGCTGAAGCCGTCAGAGTGGCGCCCTCGTCACCTCACATTCAAAACAATCTAATTCCTTCTATTGAAGCCGGCTGGAGAGAAAGAGAAGGCAGGATATACAGGGCTGAGTGATAGAGACAGATGTAGAAGAATGTATGGGAGAGAAAGAGAGAGAAGTAGAAGGGAAGCAATTGAGTGATAGAGGCAGATGTAGAGGAATGTATGGTAAGAGAGAGAGAGGAATAGAAGGGAAGCAATTTGACAAGATTACCCTCTCTCCCTTTGCTCATCCTGAAACTGACTCTAAGCCATTCCAAACATTTCAACCTGCTCCCAAACTCAATATCAATATCAAACAAATATTCTTCCAATTCCAAAACTATATCAATTTAATTATACAGCTTTATCTAATGTATAACACCAGAGCAAAGTGCCTTCTAACAAACAGAATAAATGGTAACAATATTGCATAACATTTTCTGGACAAATTGATTAAAATTTTCGTTTCTGGACATTGCGTAAAATGTAGATTTAAAACATAACAACAATTTTTTGTAGCATGATTACGATCACAGCGGCTGCGTTATGCCCATTTACCTAATATTTCCTCCCTTTTCGTGGCTTCATAAGTACGTATCTGACTGATTATTTCATGGTGAGACTATATTATGATCTCGCCGACTCCATCTAGCCATGTTTCCAACTATCTTTATACAAGTTATTTCACTTAAAATTTTCTTAATTTAATTGTTCCTTTTCAAAAATGAATCATAATATCATGATAGTTAATAGAATGATAGTTCAGGAGGTAGCGTGCAAAAAAGTGTCAGACTAACATCAAGCTAGAATTTGGTGTATATATGTAAATGTTTTGGTTTCTTTTTATGAATATGTGGTCCGCTATGTTCGCTTTTCTGAGTGGGGAGACATGTTTTGCAATTTCTGAGTAATGATCACATGGGGAAAGAGGATAATTCCATTCTGATATTTATCTAATTAAGTGACGATCCTTAATCAAGTCATAATACGAATAGGAGAAAGAAAAAGTAATTACACATTTAAAACCTTTTGTTATCAGCAAAGCAGACATTCAGCTTGCAACAACTTCAACACAGATTTAATTGAAAAAACAAAGTTCAAATAATAAATCAAAATACTTTATTTAAAAATGAGCGGTAGAACCGAAAAGTAGAACAAACATATTGATTTTAATAAATCATGAGATATTGTTTTAATTTAATTTTGCGGTTTTAATTTTAAAAAACATACCATCATACATTTTTATTGATGAAGGTTGTATTAATTAAACAGAATTATCTGATAACTCAAAGGTTTTTTTTTTTTTTTTTCAATGGATAAATTAAATAATTATCTTTCATTTAAAACAATCTGCTTATTTAATAATGAGAGGGAGAATGTTTTCCAGAAATTAATTTTTGTTTTATTATGCATACCTAATTTTGTAGCTCTCTCACACTCCTATTTTTGAATAATTCACTTGTTATGAAGAAACATGTTTTTCTTTGGTTTAAAGGTATCATAGTCCAGGAGATAGCGTGCAAAAAAGTGTCTGACTAACCTCAAGCTAGATTATTCTTTTATATAAGTAAATGTTTTAGTGCCTTAGAATATTTGGTCCGCTAAATTTGTCTGCGGGACATAGCTTGGCAATAGGCATTTGAAAAAAAAAATCCTGTGGAGAGCGGCCATGTCCCGCCCTTTTTGGTGGACAATGCTATTTTCATGA
>KZ651132.1:619559-631644 GCA_001010745.2 Gerris buenoi
GGTCTACTAAGTTATTACTCAGGTTCATGAAAATAGCATTGTCCACCAAAAAGGGCGGGACATGGCCGCTCTCCACAGGATTTTTTTTTTCAAATGCCTATTGCCAAGCTATGTCCCGCAGACAAATTTAGCGGACCAAATATTCTAAGGCACTAAAACATTTACTTATATAAAAGAATAATCTAGCTTGAGGTTAGTCAGACACTTTTTTGCACGCTATCTCCTGGACTATGATACCTTTAAACCAAAGAAAAACATGTTTCTTCATAACAAGTGAATTATTCAAAAATAGGAGTGTGAGAGAGCTACAAAATTAGGTATGCATAATAAAACAAAAATTAATTTCTGGAAAACATTCTCCCTCTCATTATTAAATAAGCAGATTGTTTTAAATGAAAGATAATTATTTAATTTATCCATTGAAAAAAAAAAAAAAAAACCTTTGAGTTATCAGATAATTCTGTTTAATTAATACAACCTTCATCAATAAAAATGTATGATGGTATGTTTTTTAAAATTAAAACCGCAAAATTAAATTAAAACAATATCTCATGATTTATTAAAATCAATATGTTTGTTCTACTTTTCGGTTCTACCGCTCATTTTTAAATAAAGTATTTTGATTTATTATTTGAACTTTGTTTTTTCAATTAAATCTGTGTTGAAGTTGTTGCAAGCTGAATGTCTGCTTTGCTGATAACAAAAGGTTTTAAATGTGTAATTACTTTTTCTTTCTCCTATTCGTATTATGACTTGATTAAGGATCGTCACTTAATTAGATAAATATCAGAATGGAATTATCCTCTTTCCCCATGTGATCATTACTCAGAAATTGCAAAACATGTCTCCCCACTCAGAAAAGCGAACTTTTTTCTAACTATGTTGCACGACACTGTTGGATTTGGTGGTTGGACCTTACACACGGTCCCACACGAACTTCCAACCTCAGTTCCAACATTAGTCTCATATCTAGAACTTAACTGGAACGTTCAAACAGATTGATGTGTTGTTGGGTGCACGGGACGTGCTGCCGAACGTACGGTTCGACTAGCCGAATTAGGGGTGGGGCTTGTTGGATCTGTGTTGGATGCACGGGGAATCCGGTACGACCTTGTCGTACAACATTTTGCCAACTACAACACTCACAGTCCAACTGTAACGGAAGACAGGCTTTGGTACGTAACAGGGAAGACTTTGCTAAGAAAAAGTCCGCAAAAGTAGTCTACTGTCTGTGCCAAACTAGAGTTAGTGCGTTGACAGCGCGGGAAAAACTAGCAAATGGGGAAGGGAGCCAATGAGAGCTCAAGATTTGCCCTCTGGATAACCAATAACCATAGAAGAAGGTAAATGTAGTGGCTTTCTTTTTTCCCTCAATCTGTGTGTTACTTGATTTCCCGCGCTGTCAATGCACTAGCTCTCGTTTGGCACAGACTGTAGACTTGTGATTGGACTTGTGACTAAAATTTGTGTTTAGTGGTGTTTTCCTCAACCTGTATTTAAAGCCTAATCAGTGGTTTTCAAAGGCACAGAGTCTTATCTCTGCGGGTGTAAACTTTAATACACATACACTTTTATTAATGACTAGCCTTCACCCCGCGCGAAGCGCGGGGTGAAGGTTAGGGATTTGTGGGTATGCTTCCTAGTGTTTATATACTTCACAACGGTTATAAAGCTAATGAGGGATTATGGCATAGTATAGTATGGTGGATAGNACCAATAATAGTTAACTTGGTTTAAAAAAAATTGAGACTAAAACATCAAACTTACGATTTTTATAAAGTAAAGTAAAATAAAATTAAAACTTACGACTTAAATCGGCTGGTTAGGTGTCTATAAATAAATGAATTTAATTTTAACAAAAAAAATTTACTTAAAAACTACGTAAACTTTTCTTTTTTTAAAAAAAATGAAACAAGCATATTGCTTGTACTTTAACATCCTAAGATGGAATGGCGATAAATATGACCATCTCGATTCGAGGATCCAGGCACCAATGAAATTCCAAAGACGGCGTTTCCCGACCCTTAGGTGAAGGGCCTGACTTCACCAGTCCTACCAACTTAGGAATGGCGTCATACGAAATTTTATCAACTCGAAAATTATTTGTCAAACTAAACCTAGACTCTTGGTTCTTTCTCTAGTCAAGCAAACCTGACTGCAAAAGAAATGATTCTTAAAAAAATGCATTTATAATCTAAATTTTCCTTATCTTAAACTATTATATTAGCCTATATTTTAATATAATTTATCTGAATATGTGTTCTACCAACATACATACATACATACACACACGAAAAAAGTTAAGGCCGGATTCGGTTTTCGGGATGTATAAAACGAAAAAGTATCCAAAAAATTTTCAATTCTGACCAATGTACAGACAAAACTTTAATTTTATATATATAGATTAATGAGCTTTTTAAAACCAATATATTCTAATCCTTTTATTCCTGCAACAGAGTTCCATTTACGCAAACATTAACGGACAAACTTTAAACTTAATATTATATTCGAATAATATGCATAGTAATCATTGCAAGAAATTCAAGGAAAGGCTACGTTAATCTTTTCCGTGTTGATATTCTATATTAATTAGAGGTTTTAGTGTAAAATTGATTTTCACTGACACAGCTTGTTAGAGCCAAAATTTCCATGAAAAACTTGTTGCCAATTTAGTTAAAGTATTTCTGAGAAAATGTAATCCTAACAATTTATTCATTTGGCTTTATGTTTATTTACTCCTGGTTAAATTAATAAACACAATAAAAATAAATATGAATTGCATCTATGCATGTATATGGCTGCTTGTAAATTCGTATTAATATAATTTTCCTTTAACAAATAACATGAGTTATACATTGTAATTCCATATGAAATGACCGTGGTATGTATATGGTTTGTGATCTTAAAAATTATAGATTAGTATCGCTTCACTAACTTTATTTCATTTTTTTTTTTTTTGGGGGGGGGATACTTTGAATTCAATGTAAATAAGAAAGAAATAAGTTAAAAAGCCGGGAAGTAAGGATTACTAGAAAAGCGACCTATAAGAGCTAAGTTAGGTAAATAGAAAATTATCCGGCAGGTCCTTATAGTTGGATTCCAGCAGGATCCGGTTATTACCGGGGTCTCCCCAGGATTCAATTTGTTGAAGCCCAAGGATTTTAAAAGCTTGGAAAGGGCTACGCAGGGCCTCAACCGGCATCCTATTGATCCCCCCAACCATAGCCCTACCCCCTTCCTCCCGGTCTAAAGGACTTGCTGAATTTGAAATGAACCCAACAATAATTTATTATCTCCCAAGCAACTTGTTGCAATAAATTGGGGTTAGCAAAAAAACGAGGACAGAAAAGCCCTCGAAATACCCAACGTGCTTACAAATAAAACCTACATACCTTTTTCTTTTTATTTTAACCTCCATTTTAAATGTGTAAAAATACAATGACTTTTTCACCTTTAAAAAATTATACTTTTATACAAATAATTACTTCTGTATTAAATGGGAAAATTAAAATATACAGCTTTTTTATTTTTAAATCAAATTTAATCCTCACAACAATCTTTATGTAATCATAACATTAAAATTATATCAACTGAATATCACACTGTAATATTATACAAGAAATAACAATATTATAATAAAATCAGTAAAAATTATTTTCTGAAAAGGATCAAGAACTAAAGTAGAATCAATATAAAAGGATAAATATAAAATATGTATAAGAAATATAATTAATCTAAGAGAATACCTAACATACAATATAAGAGAATATTGTAACATATAAATAGCTAAAAGTGTAAAAGGAGTTTAAAAGTTTGATTCCCTTAGTAGCTTATTGCTTCTACATTTCCGCAACAGATACTTGATGTTTTTCCTTTGTTGCTTAGAATCTTGTTCGGTATTCACCCTGCAGGGGAGCATCATAAAATAAAAGAGGACCTACACATAAGTGAAGCAGCATCCGTCATCATTCGGTGCTTATGTCTATAGCACCAATCCTATGGGCGTAGCCAGGTTTTGACTTAGGGGGGGCCCAATATGTACTAATTTTCTATAAATTGTAAGGGAGGGGGGAGGGAGTAGGTTTTAATTTAATTTTGCGGTTTTAATTTTAAAAAACATACCATCATACATTTTTATTGATGAAGGTTGTATTAATTAAACAGAATTATCTGATAACTCAAAGGTTTTTTTTTTTTTTTTNGCTATCTTTGCCCTCAGCATAAGCTCGCATCAGTTGCCTGCTTATTTAGATGGCAACGGCAACCCTTCCCTTTCTCCATCTCTAGTTAGGTTGTGGAAGCAGCCTTTAACCCATGCTGTCGCAGTTCGGCTTGACATAAATGGATTGGCATATTTTGAGTGATTGTTAAAGGTCGACCAAGAAGTCATGATCACGGGAGAAACTGAAAGCTTAGCTTCGTTTAAAGTCAGAACTTCCGAGTATTGCCGAAGTCAGTACAGTCTAAAGTCTAAGACAATACTTATTTCTAGTTTGTATGACATGCGGAGTTGTGTCAAATCTCGCAAATAACAACAGGAAGGTTTCCAATCTGTTAGGTTTCCTGTTTTGTTTGTTTTTATACAGTAACTGTCCTAAACGATTTTGTACTATCCACAAATCCACGGGATGATACAAATGAGCAGGACGCTACTAATAACAGGATTAGAACAAACCTAATATGTATTTATTATCAAAATGATAGCTCTCCATGGCAATTAATCAAAATAATATTAGCGAATTTCTAGTTTGTTTTTCCTCATTGTATTTTTATTAGTGATTTCTTATCAGGTACAGTGTTGCCTGTTACAAAAAATATAGAAGTTATCAAAAATAAAATTATTAATAACAAAAGAACAACACTGTGTTTTTTGACAGGGGTCTATTTTATTAAAAACTGACTACACATGACACCAAAACAACGACACTTGCGCACTCCTCAGATTTCCATGACTTCTTGGTCGGCAATTAGTACGTAAGTTTGGATCATTTGTAGCAAGTATATTATACGATTTGATTGGTTTATAATAGAATAAATAAATATATTATTATAAAATCACAATGTACAATATTTTTATACAGACCACCAACAATGACGACTACCAAATTAATTTAAAACCACGCAACATTTGCTATAACAAATATTAGATTATTACCAAAGAACGTGCTGAATTCCATTAACAGCTGAGCTAATTATTTTACGTTACGATAATAATTTGAAGTAGTAGACTATTCTTTAATAAACTCTAATGGACCACCGCAAGATCATGTCTATAGATCATTTATAAATTTTTGTATTTCTGTATTATTATTAATGTAGCATATCTCTCTTACAGTATTTTTTTTTTCTGCAATCTATGCGGAAACATAAATCACAAGTGAAAAGCAAACAAAAAATATATTTTTAATTGGTTTAAGAATTCTGAATAAAATGCGGATTCAGAGAGAAAAAAACCCTTATGAGGACGAAGGTAATAAAAATAATAAATAGAAAGATGAATAAAGCTTGGGGAGCAAAGAAGTGGAAAAATGATTTTTAGGGACCGGTGGGGTTAGAAGGGAAAGAGAATTAAAAACTGAGAGAAAGGTTTAAAACTGTGATGCTAAAAGAAAATAAAAACTCCTTTTGACCCCTTAAAACTGTGTATTTATATTTCAAATAGTCAATAACAGAGTTCATTGTCCAGAAAAAACCTTCGACCCTTCAAACATGATTAAGTCAGGAAATAATAACTTTTATCCATATACAGAGGGACATCTTCTGAAACAACATTGTATAAATATGTGCTAATAGTATTGTTTTGCAAAGAGATAAATGAACGAAGAATAACTATCATAACTTTTTTCTTTTTTACTAACCGGGGACCGAGCGCCCATGGACTCATTTCATTCTTCTCTCACCGTCCCCTAATCGAGGGCTTATCGATGCCTTTAGATTAGATTTTGGCGCGATTTTTTGTTAAGCGATTTGTCCTTTTAGACGTTAATTAAGATTAGCAATATATGATATAATGCACAATTGTGGTCAAGTGTTTAGATAAAATTTGGTTCAGGCAGTTTTGGTGTTTAATTTAATATTACACAATTCATATTGCTTACATCGTTTTGTTTTGGTTATTTCTATCTAGTATGTTTTTTTGTTGTTATTTTTTGCTTCCGAGCTTACCGAAGGTAATGGAAGCTATGTGATCGTTCCGAAGAACGAAAAAATTTCAGGTCTCCGATTTCAAAAATTCCAAGACAGAAATCCGTTTCAGACATCAGGGATCATTTTTGGTTCCGTGTCTGTCTGTCGGTCTGTCGGTCTGTCGGTCTGTCGGTCTGTCGGTCTGTCGGTCTGTCGGTCTGTCGGTCTGTCGGTCTGTCACAAATTTTTGCGAACCGCCATATCTTAAAAACTACACGTCCAATTTTAATGAAATTTGGGTGGTAGGTCATACTTAGCCCATTGTTGGTCCCATATAAGTTTCAACTTTCTGCGGTTATTTGTTCATCTTCTACATGCACACAAACATACATTTATTTACAGCTATATCTTTAAAAGTAATCATCTGATTTTAATGAAATTTTCATGGTTTGTCGAGAGTAGCTTGCAGATAGCACCTGCCAAATTTCAACCACCTGCGCACTTCAAATCGTACTAAATTAATATGTCTTATACTACAAAGCCTCATGGCTCACTGACTCACTGACTGACATTAATGTTTACCCACTTCCAGAAGAGCTAGAGACTTGCGGTTTGCGCCATTCGACGCGCAACGTCTACATTGTGAACCAAAATAATTATAAAAAGTTCACTTTTCCCCCTCCTTCCACCCTTAAAAAATAAAAATGGCCGACTTGATTTTTAAGCTGGTTTGAGGGCTTATTGCAGCCAAACGGTAAGTCGTACTAGAAAATGGATAACACAAGTGGTAACTGATTTTAAAAGATCTACAACTTTAGTCCTATGAGTTTTTGTCGAATCATCAACGGTTGTACCTTAAATGGTGATAATTTTGTTATTTTTTGGTTTTGTTTTTTTCCATTTTTGTCTTTGAATGGCCATAGATTCTATAATAGTTGGCCGATTTTATTTCTGATTGCGGCGATTGAATCTCACACTAATGCTCTTTAAATTGAGTATATTTTATTTCATTAGTTCATCCTACTTGCTGAGAACATGAGAGTAAACTTTTTCCCGTGCGCCGTGTCACGTGACCACTTTTTTTGGTTTTTAATATTGTGTCGTATATCATTTTAAAGGCCTTGATATGTACATTAAAGCTATTTTATTTGTTGATTTTTTAAAAATGTTGTGCATGTACTTTTGTACCGATTTATAATTTTGTTGTAGGTTAAAGGGTTTAAATACTTTTTGATATTAGGTTTTTTAATTACATATATGTATTTATTAGACAAATGAATGCCCTTTTGTATTGTTTGTTTTTTAAAAATATAATTTTGGTACCTTTAGAGTACAAGGGTACAAATGTTAAAGTTACTCTTTTATTATATGATGTATATCGTTAAAAAGCTCTTGCATAGTAGATTAATTTTTGTTATATTCTATTTTGTGTTATTTTTAGTTTTGAGAGGGGGGTTAAAATTTAAAAAAAATAAAAAAAAACCTGTTTATACAGCGGTTTCTACGATTTGGTTGCAGGTTTATATTTGTTTATTAAATAAATTATAGGTACGCTAACATATGGCGCTTGTTGGAGGCTTTGTTTCTCCAACAAATGTTTAAATTTCTCCAACTTTATTAAATATTTATTGGAACACAGCCGCGCCGTTCCAACTTTTTGATTATTTTTATCGAGGTATATATCTTAATTTGTTTTTTTCTTTGCGAGGAAGCTATGTGCCACATTAATTGGCAGAGTATTTATGTAAAGAGTCGTTTTTTTTTACTTTATCATATAAAGAGGAAGTATTGTGATGCTGCGAAAATTCGATTTTGAGATTTCGATGGATTTACACGTTTTGAGGTCCCCTGAGTCCATAAAAAGAGATTTTTTAAAAAGTGTTTGTCTAGTGTCTGTGTAGACGGCGTGTAGCCTAAACTAGTGGGCCGATATTGACGAAATTTGACATACATTTTGATTAAAAAATCCTAAAATTTAGTTGTTTTAAATAAGAATCTGAGGACATAAATCTTTTTCCTGTTAAAAATATAGTTTCTGAGAAAATAGATGTTAACTCTGACGAAGAGACCCCGGGTTCGATTCCCCGCCATATATAGGTCTAACTTTCAGGCATTACATTATGCACGACGGTTTGGCGACTGTAGTACCAGAATGAATACTATACCTTTCTTCAGTGTCATAAAATTCATGGTTACTTGGATCAAATGTAATTTCAGATCAAATTCCAAAAGCATGTAACAAGAAGTAATTTATTTATATGGTAAGTACATTATCTCTTCCAATTTATTTATCATCAATACGGTAACTTTGGGAAAACCAGAAAGGATAATGTATTATTAAATAAGGCATGTACAAACGATAATAATTTATTTATTGGCATGTACGAACGACGCATACATTATTGATGTATGCATTGCATATTGGGGTTTGGCAATCATTGAAACAAAAGTTTATATTTAGAGCTTGATAGATTCAAAGTTATTACCTTACATTTTATTTCCCTAGATGTATTGTTATTATAATTAACACGTTCATTGTGATAAAAATACAATGTTATAATAATTGGGGTCTTCACTTAACTGATTTGGGACAATAGTCTTATTTTAATAGAGCTGGCCTCCCCACAAGTAGTTAACTATTAAATTATTTACACATTAAATCACTTTTATGACCCATGAACGGTAATAAATATATATTTGTATTTTTACACAATTTATTTTCTAAATAGTTGTTATTCACTGACAGTTATTATAGTTATGATTCTCTAATGGAACTACATATTTTGTTTATTTATGTGCCTTAAAAAAAAAAATTGTTATTAAAATAATTTGTATATTTGCGATTTTTTAGGGGAAATCAGTTTTGGGGAAATAGTGAATGAAAATCAGAAATTGCGTCACGACTGTGTTCTAACTGTTTCTTGTAGTCTGGGCTATTTAATGATATCATAGCAAATGCATGACAATTCAACAAGCGACTGGCTTTACCGGAAGCGAAAGGACTGATGCTCTAACAAGACTAGGATCAAAATTCTTAGAGCCAACCATGATTTCCCGATTGTACAATTTAACCACATTAAAATTAAAGCCTTAACATCTGCGGAGCTAATTCTCTGCAGCCATGAGACTATAAACTCCACTCACCTCATTGATTTTCCAGTACTGGATAGAGTCCTGGATCCCGTTTAGCTGGTCTGGGTGTCGCACTATATAATCAAAAAGAGCTTTGATCTAACTTATTACTGCTTCTTAACAGTAATTAAGATTGAGTAAATACTATATTATAGTTCTAAATGTAAATATATGTAATTTAATGATTAATTGATAATAACACCCTAGATCTAGATCCTTATGTAGTTAAAACTTAACTAAGACATATTAGAATATAATTTATACATACATATAGGTATATTGCTTTATATGTATATTTTTTATTTATTTATTAGAAAATTGTAACTACATAATTTATCATGTTATAAGCAACATTGATGTAAATTTTTACAATGACTTGATTGACTTGAAGTGAGGAACTGTCCATTAACAGTACTCACAGTTACTAGCTATTGAATTATATTTTGAAGTTAAGCATTGTTCAATAAATCACGTGGCCACCGCCTCTTTAGACGTCGAGGAGGATTTCCAGGAATGAATGGTAATGAACAGGTAGTGAAGGATTGGGGGTGTTGGGATATGGAGTCATGGAAGGATTTATATCGGGATATGCCTAGGTAATGGACGAGGGGGACTTTAAGGTCATTGTGAAGGGTGAAGTCAGAATCACAGAAATGAGCGTGAACTATTCTTCTTAGGATTTTGGACTGTAGGGACTGGAAACGATGGGAGTTGGAACGCTTGGTGCAATCCCAGAATTCTATACCGTATGACCATATGGTCTTAATTATTGTGTTATAGATAAGTGATTTGTTAAATGTGCTGAGTTTAGATGGTGTAGAAGTCAGTGTACAAGTTTGTAGCGTCGCGTCGGTTGCAGTTTTGTCGTTTAAGTTTTGTGTGGTGTGCCCAGGACAAACGCCGGTCCAGGTATAAACCAAGGTAGCGGACGGAACTAGAGTGAGGAGTAAGAATTTAGTTTAGGGATACTACTTATATGTATACATAAAACAAAGCTTCTAGAGAAATTAAAAAGCAGTGCAACAGTCCTAGACTAATAACTAATTACAATTAATTAGGTTTTTACTTTTCAGTTTCTTCTTTTCGCATTACCAAGGAATTTTTTTGTTGGTGTAAACTTTAGGAAAAAGGTAGAATAAGAAGAGGAAGAGAAGGGTGCCCTAATAGTATTAGTAAAGCCATTTCCAAGGGCTTGTATAGGTGATGTGGGTGTAGGTAAGGAGAGAACAATGGTAAGGCTCCCTAGCCATTATCCCTCCCTTTCGGCTGATGCTACCTTCTACTCCACCTGAAATCCTAGCCACTTATGATAATTAGTCCACTTTTTATTTTATTTTATTTTTTTGTCTTTTTTTTAATACCTATAATGGAAGGCAATTGTAGTCACTGTTACACCCACCCTAACTTTCTTTTAGAACATCTTAATTGTTTACACTCGTAATTAAGTAAGTTATAGGGGATAATTGCTTACATATTTAATAATAATTGGTTACATTAGTGAAGAAAGCAAGAGTACTTTATTTCATTTTTAAAATTAATTATAAAAAAAGAAAAGATTTTGTTACATATTAATTTATCTCTGAAAAGAATCTTGGCAGGTTCAGGTACTAATAAACAAATTAGTTCTAATTATTCTAGAATTGTCTACAGCTTATTTTACTCATCTTAATGCAATTGCAAATTATAAGTAATAAACAAAACTTAATAACCATGATTAGTTTTTGATTGAAGAGGGTAACGGAAGTATTGTAAACATTTTCAAGAGCTAAATAAATTCTCAAAACTAAACTAAACAGTAATGCGTTTTTGTTAACTAATTTTTTGATTTTATTAAAATTTTATCGACAGTTCGTCAATGATAGCCCGCAGATAGTTACCCGTTAATTTTAACTGTGATATTAATAATAAATAAAAATATATAAGATCCCACTGAAAGACGAACCAGAGACAAACAACCTAATTTTCAATATCAAGTAGGGTCACATGGATTTTTATTTAATGATCACATAGCTTTTGACACCTTCGGTAATCTCGGAGGAAATATTTTGGTTGAGTATTTTTACTCAAAATGCACGTAATATTCAATTTTACCAACCCAATTCACAGATTACCCATGATTATTTTATTTCAATACATAGCTATCCGCAAATAAACAGCCAAGGTATTCGAATGTTAAAATTAAGCCACTTATAAAGACTCGCAAATAGGCGAAGTCGCGAAAGTAAAGGATTAACTGTGAGTATATACGTATAGGTATACAGGCCCCGATTTCCCAATGGGCAAACTGGGCAATTGCCCAGGGCGGCAATTTCTGGGGGGCGGAAATTTTCTAATATTTTTTTTTATTATTTCCAGAACAACGGTAAAAAAAACTACTACTTCCGTAGGCCATGCATTTTTCCGAAGTTTTACCGAGTTCGCTAAGAAAAAATCAAGAAAAAGGTTCATGTAATTATGTTACATTTTTCAAGAAAAGTATAAAAAAATGATTATATTAACAGGCAATTCATATATTTACATTAATTAATTTCATCAAAAATTTGACATTTTCCTTATTTTCAAATTGTTAGGTAAGTTTATTTCATACACGAACTGTGGACAAATCTAAAGGTAATATTTTTTATCTACGACTTGCATTGTAAGTAGACTTTACATTGCAAATAACAGGGAGGGAAGCGTTACTTCCCTCCCTTGGGAGTAAAAAAACAATCATACCAACTTAAAAGGTATTTTTTTAGGTAAATTTTAAGTATTATGTTGGCCGTAATGTTTTTTTAGCTGGTTTGTTTACTAATTTTTCGGGAAGGTTACTTTAGGTTATCATACA
>KZ651132.1:642906-679810 GCA_001010745.2 Gerris buenoi
TTTAAGATTTTTTTTTTTTTTTAATCAATATTGTAAGAGTTCTGTCTCTCCTCAAACTAAAATTACTCTTAATATATTTCTGTTTGAATCTCAAGTAAGTTACATTTTTTCTCCTTGAGGGCATTGGTCAAATAATTTGTTTCATTTTTTCAAAAATCTTTTGACAAAGAAACATGAAAAAAAGTGATTTTTTGTTTTGCTTTGAAGAGTTCTAAAAGTTTTTATTATAAGTAGAGAGCGGTAGATGGGATATTACAAAAGAAGATTATAGTAGTTGGAGATGTGTCCTTGGCTAGTAGTAGGATGTGAATGATATATAGTAGGTTCATCAGACAACAGCTCCACAAGTCACGATCTAGCCTCATCAGTATCTGCTGGAAATACTCCCATCACCAAATTAGCTTATAACAGCTCTCCAACCCTAACAACATTACTTGACTGATTGAGTTAAGAGCGACTCCCCTCTCTTAACTAATACAAACCTTACTTTGCAAACCTCTCCACCAAACTAATTACCTATAAAAATCTATAGTCCACAACATTTTACAAACACAAACCACAATAACATTCTCATACATAATTATTAAGTATGTCTCCTTAGTGCAGTTTTTTCCTTTTTCTTTTTTTAGGAAAAAAACAACAGTGAAACTCCAAACATAGTTTTTTCTGACAAATTATATTTTAGATTTTACTTGGGTCTGCATGCTTGCTTGGGGTATTCTGTTGCAGTATAATTATTCTAAAACTATTATTGTGGTAAATTATTTTAATACAAAATTATTAAAAATATTTTGCCAATTAGTGTGTCATAGCTTCATAGCAAGCAGTCATAGCTTCCTCGTGTCCTATTTGGTGTATTTTTAAGATTTTATGCTTTTACAGCCTAGAACCGGAGACTGAACATGTTTGTTAATCCTTAGCTATCTAGAGATCTATATGTTCCAGTTTTACTAACTGTTCAACAAAGATAATATTATGATAACCCTGGTTGACGCGAGTCGCGATGTTAGACTGGAGTGAGTCACCTTTGAATGATATATTTTATCATTATATTAAAAATATATTGCTTTTATCTCCATTCACCAGGTGACCCTGAATTGGACATTAAGTAGTAAATAAGTTAGTAAAAAGCATAAAAAGATTAAATAAATATACTTTTAGCAGCAGTGTAATAACAATTCCAAATATAAGTCACCTAATAATATAAATATAAATTGCCTTAAAATATTTACGGCGTCTTATAAAATCTATGTATCGAGATTTACTTATGGAATATCCTTTCTTAAAATGAAGATTTGTCTTTAAAAAACGAAGCATATACAGCTAATTACTACATTTCTGTAATTAATAAAAAAAATAATTTGTAAAAGAATCAGTTAAAATATTTCTCAGAACATAAATAGGATTGCAATAAGTAAGAATGATCAAACCTTTCTTCTAAAAAATAAGACAATATTGTTAATTACTTATGATCACTTTGTTGGTACTTGTTCTTTGAGCATTTTATTCATGAAACTAAATATTTATGAAGATTCTCGTAATATTGATGAGAGATAGACATTAAGGTGAATCAGGAATCATTTTAGAAACATCGATACAAGAACAATGAGGCAACGGGGCAAGACAGGTGGACTGGCTGACTGGCTTGACTTATAGCGAGCAGTGTGAACCCAGTGTCAACAACCCGACACAATTAACTCGGTGGAAAAGGTGGCTCTGTCTCTCCGTGGGCCACCGAGCTGGGATTTACAACTAACGAGTCCTTCATCTTACCGGCCTCTACAGCGTCACCCCTCGGGCGAGTTAAAGAAAAAAGCAAAGGGGGAAAAAAAAAAATCCGAAGCGTTTTCTTGAGCAACGTGACAAATTGTTGATAGCCGTGCCGAGGATACCCTCTCTGGTACAATGGCTAACAAACAGACACCCTAATCCTACCGCTCCGCCAGACCAGACCCTTTATCAATCATACCGCCACTTCAACTCAGCCCGCCCTCTAATTCTTTTTTTTCTCCATTCTTTTTCTTCTCATCGACTGTTCCTCTTCAACGTTTTATTAAAACATAAACACAATGCAAATCCCCCGCGCAATGTCGACCCTCCCGTTTCCTTTCCGATGTCATTTGTCCTCGTTTTCCTTACTCGTTTGTAAAACAATCTCTTTCTCTAAAATCCTTCTTAGCACTCCCGTTTTCCTTTTTATACGATTCATTAACAAAAAAAGAAATAAATGGAAGGAATAAGGATCATTAAGAACACCTTTAGTTTTACAAATTACTCTTTTTTTTAGATCTTTGTTCATTAAGCACTGAGAAAAAAAAATAGAGAAGGAAAGCTTGAATATAAAAACAAGAATCAATTTGAAATAAAGCCCTGAGTGAAGTAATAATGATCTGAGATCCTTATAATTCTAATTTAAGATGAATATTTTTTCAAATAATTAAGCTCAGAAAAAGGTATTAAAACTGACTTTATACTGATTATTTAAGTTGAAACTTGTAGGAAAACCCTTTTTCCCTCTTATGATTTCTCCAATTATTTTATGCTTCCGAGCTTACTGAAGGTAACGGCAGCATTGAGTTCACTTTTGAGAACAAAACAGTTTTATACCTCTTCTAAAAAAATTTTAATTACAAGACAGAAATCCCTTTCAGACATCAGAGAACATTTTTGGTTCCGTGTCTGTCTGTCGGTCTGTGTGTCCGCGAATCATGAAACTTGCGACGATAACTTGAGTACTTGTCGACCGATTTTGATGAAATTCTGTAGACATGTTCATTTTACCAATGCCCAGGACGAGTTCGTTGGACGACGTTATCCTTTCAAGCTTTCACGCGCAAAGCTCGCGTAATCGTGAACTTCAAATTTTAAATTGGAAAATTTTAGGCTGGGGGAAAAAAATCAAACCTCATCTATTCAATGAGACAAACATTTTTTTCTAATACAATTTTTTAGTAAAACCTAAAGGAACGCCACTATGAAGTGTTAAATCTCGCTAAAAACTATTAACAGTTCATATACAATAAACAATATAATAATAAAGTAATATAACGTTAATGTTAACATAACAATTAAGTACATGATAGGATGCGAGGAAGCTATGTGCCACACTAATTGGCAGTCTATTTTTTAATATTTTATTTTAATATCAACTGATTTATCAGATGAGCGATGGTGGCGTAAGTGTTCAATTTTGATGGAGGGGTATAACTAAGTAAGATAACTATCTTAATCAATAACTCGGTTTTCCAGTGAAATCTGCATCACGAAGGGAACGCGGTGAAGTAATAACTCCAGTGAACTCGTGGAAGCCTTCTCACAGATAACTATCTTCTCAATTATCATCCATGTCGACATGTTTACTCCTTTTTAAGTGAGAAAAATGACTAGATATGTTGTCTTTGATCGACATTAAACACAATTCGAGAGAACTTAGACTATTCCATGAATGGAAGGAGTTAGAGTCCAGTGATTAGATAGGTCTCCTGTCTCCTTATCCAGCTTCTTATTTTAATATCTATTAAAATATAAATTTAACTTTCCTAAAGGATAGTTAGAAAATGAAAAACAAGTGTATATAATATTAAATATAATTTATCGCCCGCCACTTGTAAATATTCCTATTCTGAGCGGACGGTAAAGTTCTATTTTACAGCTCTGGGGCCTGTAAAAATGCATGCTTTATTTTTACAGACTGGCAATTCGAGAAGCGGCCGCTTCCTGGCCGCGGCGTGCAGGAAGCGCTAGCGTCAGTTGTTCAATTAGTAACATTCAATATTTTTATAACTGCGGTTTGTTTTGGTACTAATGTAACCCTAATATGCATTTATTGTTTTGAAGATTACGGCAAAATAGTTTGCATGTTTAGTAATTAGTTTACATGTGGTGGGCGATAAAATAGTGTACGCACCACGAGCAGTAAGCGACATGACAGGCTTCGGACGTTAAACGTACTCGTGCTTTCAAACTTCGGTCTCGGCCTCTAATAACGCCCTTAAGGTCTAAGGTACTTATCTAATAACGCCTCTAGGTACGTAAATAGCTATTTCCATCCAGCATATAACATGCATAAAAGAGACTGACCATTTTAACATCAAGCTAATTTTGTGAAAAACAAGGGTATATTTAATTTAATTTACCGTGTAATAGTCCAGGTGATAACGAGAATAAAAGAGACTGACTCACATCAAAGTATAATTTTGTGTTTAAGTTAATCTTTTGGTGCCTTAATCTTTAAGAATATGCGGTCATTATAAGTTCGCTGTCGGTCATAAGCTGCTTAAGAAAACAGACCGGTGGAAAACTACCATATCCCGCTCATTTTGGTTTGGCGGACAATTTGATTATCATGATCCTAAGTACGGAATTAGTAAGCAGAACATAAATCAAGTTGATATTAGATAATCACTTGCTATAGGTGACTAGTTTGATTTGAATACATATTTCAATTACTAACCAATCAGATGGTAAATTAATATCAACTTGATTTTTGGTCTTCTAACTAATATTATATCCAGGAGCAAGAAAATCTTATTGTCAGCCAAAATAGATGCGACATGGTCTGTACCTATATAAGGTAAGTCCCTTGGGGAGGAGGACTGGAAGGGTTTGTTAAGGTTAGCGCCAAAGTTAGATGAGAAATCATTTTCTTACGTCATATTATGACAGCTGTAGATTAAATTCTTCACGCCTGGAACACGCATATAATGAACTCGCCTTTATTTTGAAGTTATTTATTCCACTGGTGTACATTAATAATTGAGAACGATTAGAGTTGATAAGTGTGTGTAATACTAAAGTTCAAATAAATGTAACTGGTACACAACAGGTACACATAAATATAACAGGTACATAAATACATACAGGTAACAATTAGTAAAAAAGCCAGTGCAATTGTTATTAAAAAGGTATTAATAAATAGAGGGAAATACTCTGGTCATGGACTAATACGGATTAATTAGTGTACACCCCATCAGGATGTTTAATTCCCAGTACAAAAACAATTATTACACCCATCTATTTATTTAAAGTAGCGGAGGGAAGAGAAAAGGGAAATTAAATTATATTCTTCAATTCTCTCCTGCATTGTAAAGTTTCCAATGAAGATTAATGATCGAATGGGATTGTTTCCTAAATTAAGGATTAAAGTTACATCAGATTTATGTTTAATCTGATTTAATATATTTTGAATATGATTGGTTGTCTTTAAATCTAAAGTGTGCATAAGGATAATGTGTGATGAAGATGTGTATTATATGTGAGTTTATTAGTTGATTATTTCAGTTTTGCCAGGTTTAATATTTCCTCTCGGGCCCGACTCGTCGGATTATCCGAAGCCATTTATTGGCTTTATGAGGCAGAGAATCAGAAGTTTCGGGTGTATCCGGTAGCAGGAAAGCAAGAGAGGGAAAACTCAACGTGATTTCACAGATTACTCGACTCACCTACTCCCCAAACTCACTTTCCACTCGAACTTTAACTCGCTTTAAAACTCACTTTTAACTCACTTTTCTCAACGCTCACAGCTTCACCCCCTTCTCAATAAATCTAGTGAATAAACCCCCGTTGCATCTCTTGCCCTCAGTCTTCTTTTGAGTATGATATTTTTCCCCTTTAAACCCATTATCTTCAGTTTTCTTCCCTGCATTTCAGTAATTTTTTTTGTTCTCTTTCACAATCTTCCTTCTCCTTCAACACTTTCTTGTTTCGTTTTCTCGTTTTCCTCCCTTTACCCTGGCGAGTGATAAAGCCAAATTGTTCCTGCTATCTCCGAGGCAAAAGTTTAAAGCGTCAGATCGTTCTCTCCCTCTTTTCTCTCAGAGCTTTTAAATAATTAATACCAATTTATTCAAGCCGGAGTCTGAGAACAACTTTCCACTTACTTCCTCGAAAACTCTTCTCTTTTTTTCCAGAAAACCTTAAACAAACAAATGATTATAAATCTATTGTTTTTATAAGCATTTTTAATTATCAGCAAGATTTTTGTCTGCATTCTTTTTTCTACAGAAAATAATTATAAAAAAAATATTCTTATTGAAAATAATTATTCGAGTTCAAAATGTAAAAGGTGTAATTAATTATTAATTTCAAAGATTTTTATTATTATTAAAAAGAACAGTATACAAAATTATAATGTGTAAGCTTTCGACAGCTTTAATTAATTAAGAAAAATTGAGTAGCTAAAACTGGTAATTTTTAATTTACTTAATGAGGCAATTGTATATTAAAAAATGGTTACAATTAAAATAGTTACAATTAAATTATATTGAACAAATATTCTTTTAATCAAAGAGAATCACATTTAACTGCAGTGCATTATGTTTGGTTATTATATACACTTCCCTTCCTCCTCTTTTTTCCTTAGTACAGTATAGTAAGGCGGCTTTCACACCGAAGTAGCAAGTCCCAGGTTGCATGCGTCCTAGTTGTAGGATACAAGCAACTTAAACACCGGAATACCTAAGGAAGACGCAAGTGCGACGTGCATCCTGGAAGCAAGTGGCATATGCAAGTCAGAACCAGCCGAAAATTACCTCGACCAGGCTCTCGTTTAATTACCTCCTTAGGTCCAATGCACACAGAAGAGGCGAGAGGTGGTGGCGCGACGCGGGAGAGGCACGCTTCTTCAAAATGAGTGAAGAGGTGAGGAAGAGGCGAAAAAGCGGCGCCTACTCTGTGTGCATTGGGCTATATGTTTACATGGAGGAGGCTTGATTCACGCCGCGCCGCGCCTCCGCCTCTCGCCTGCTCTGTGTGAATTAATTATTAATTACTATCTGGGTTTTGCAGCCTTCCCAATGACAAGAGTAAGCTTTTCAGAGCCGTCCACGATTATGTTTACAGGGAGCAAAACAGTCAATCTCTCCTTAGGCGGCTTTCACACCAAAGTAGCAAGTCGCAGGTTGCAACCAAACTAAACACCAGACTCTCTAAGGCCCAATGCACACAGAAGAGGCAAGAGGCGGAGGCGCGGCGCGGGCGATGTAAAATCGATTTCAATGGATAGGCGTTGTTTTTATCCCTATCTGGTTAGAGGGCGACTAAAAGGCTGATTTTAGTTAAAATGATGTTGCCTTAAGTTGTTTAACCAACATTTTATTTGGTTAATTATTTATTCCAAACTGGATTTGTTCAAGTATTGTTCATTCTGTTTTGAGTAGGACTGCCATTTTGATTTTCATACGGATTGATTATGGGAAAAGGGTAGGACGAAGGGAATGGAAGGCGGATCTATTCATGCCAGTTGGTTTAATTGTCCGAGTAAAGGGGGGGGGGGGTTCCAGTTGAGAATTTGATAACATCATGTTAGAGGCAAGAGCCGAGGGTTGACTTGACAGCTACTGTACTACGGGCCCTCTGAGCCCTTACTGAGGTGACAAGCCCTTCTATTCAACTACACCCCATATCACATCAACCCCTAACTTTAAATACTTGATCAGCATGTCATCAAATTAGCCCTATTGTACCCTTATACCTTCAGATAACTACCTACCTCTATTTGATTTCTTATTCTAAAATTTTAACCATGTTTTAGTAGTGTTATTATTTTGTTTCATAATAATTTCACTTGACAATTTTACATCAGACTAAAAGTTACTGGTTGACTACTTACATTTTCCCTTTCTTCTTCGTCATTAAAATTATATCTACGTGTATTTTAGAATATCATCTTTTAGTCTTGGTAGTTTACTGAGTTATATATCGCTCCTAACCTCCAAAAAGTGCAATTAAGCACCTGCATTCAGAGCCCTCGAATGTAAATGTTTGTATTAAATACCTGTATTTGTTGGATCAGGTTAAAAAACAAACTTGTGATGTACTTTGCAGAAACGTGACAATCTGAAGAGTAAAATAGCAATGACATATTTTGAGTTTTTAGCACTTCAGTATTATTAAAGGTGAAAAAAGAACATTTTCTTACTTTTACCGCTGCTTAAGTGTGCCATCAGGAATGAAAGAGCATAAATAATTTATTCTACAACTGCTTAACTAAGTAACCTCTTTTCTTTACCTTCACATTAAATGAACAATTCTTACCCCAGCTTGGTATTTGATAAGTGGTGCCCTCGAGACAATTATAGCACATTTATAACTTTTTGGAATTCACTTTTATGCTATTCGGAACATCGATTTTAGGCTTAAGTTCTTAAACTAAACGTCTCTCAAGCCAACAACGTTCTTATGACTGAGAAACATTAGATATTTGCAACCCTGATGTTCTTTGTACTGACACTCCAGATGGTAAACTAGTACTTTTTGTAGTAGTATTCTTCACCGCTCATCGTTCCTTAAAAGTACTTACCTTATATTATTGCACATCATATGTGTAATGTCAAAGCACTTATGTTCATTGCTAAAATTATGATGGAAGGCTTTACGTTAGGTGAAATTATTAAGGTGGTTATTTTTAATTTACTGGTCTTTTATTATGAGAGTAAATTAAAAGAGAAAATATTAGTTATTATATATATAATTCTTAGCATCTCTTTTAAATTACTTTGTATATATTTATTTTTTTAAAAAAATTGAATGATCAAACAGAAGGCACTATACTAAAGAAATTGTACAAAAAGGTCATGTCTGAAAGTATCTACCACTTTTAACTTTTTAACTTTAAAAAACACTGGACGGGGGGAAAAACCCCCTTTGGTTTTTTTAACAGAGAGAAAAAAAGAGATGAACATTAGGGAATACTTGTCGTTGTGTATCCACTTCTGAAGGGAAAAGGGCGTCTACAGGGGGTCTTACTGCGTAGGAAGACCATTGCTAAGGTGGAAAGAAGCCACGCGTTTAGGATAAGGAAAACCTGGGCCGAATCTCACGGTGAAAAGGAGAAGAGTGATATGAAGTGATAAGAAGTAAAGGCTTGGACGAGGAACGGAGTTAGCTGAACTTGTCTGGTGATAAGACAGAGTTGGTCATGTCTGGTATCTTCTCGCTCGTTCTGGAACCCAATACTGTTAGACCTCCGGAGCTTGCTAATACAATTTCTTCCTCGCTTTGCCTCAAGCTTGGCCTCTCTTTATTTCTACCTCCCCGGCTCTTTATTTTCTCTAATAATCCCTCACATTAAACTTTTCCTTCCAAGATACCACCAATCAGGGTTCCCTCTGTTATTATTCCTCACATCACCAACACTTCTAGCCAAAAAAAAACCCTTTTCAATACAAATTTTCTTTCTACATTTCAGTCTATTTTTAAGGTTACAGAGTCCTAAAAATATTTTACATCTCCTCAATTTCTTCTTTCCATTTTATGAGGACTACAATAGGAATTATAGGGAAATTATAATTATCTAACTATGTCTATTTGTCGGACTGTGAACTTTGAGTACATACTTTAAAGAGGAATGTGATAAGTCATGAAAACAATGTCCCGACGATTTTGATTAACGAATTCCATAAAGTAGTCTATTTAAAATTCCAGAAAAAAAATCTAGTTTCCAGATATTGAATTAAAATAAAGTAATAAAAAATAACCTGCTGAAAATCAAAACCGATAAGTTGAAAGACCGCCTGTTGGAAATTGTATAAATATGTTTAATATTAATGTAATTAAATACACCTATTATAAATTCATTATGTATAATATACTTATATTATAAGTATCATTTAAGTATCACTAAGTATATAAAAATACTAATGATTTGGTTTGATAAGGAGATTTTTACTTTTAGACCTTTTTAAAATGACTGAATTACAGTTTTGATAGTTTAATGTATTATAGTTATAGATAATAATTCTTACATAAATTTAAATAAAATGAATGAGAAAGTGAGAGTGAGCTTTATTAAACAATACTAAAGATCACCGCAATTTCAAGATAAATAATTTGTGATAAAACATCTGTTTAATCACTTACTTTTTTTCTTGATTCGTGGTTTTATTTCAATTCTATTTTTGGTTAAATAAAACTGGATTTTATCATTTACTGAGAAATATTATTCCTTTGTGTCGAGTTAAATTCATGGAAATGATTAATTGATTTAATTTCATGATAAAAAGGTAAGTGATAAAAAAAATGACGTTGTTGAAATAGAGGGGTTGATGACGTATGATATAGATGTAGGCGTAGAATGGACAAAGACCGGGGTTATTACGTCATCTCCTTGTGACGCATCATTTATACTTTCTCTTTTTTTCAAGTGTTTTATACAATGTTTTAACCTTTTTTGCTTTCTATAGCTGGAAAATTAATTTTCAACCCTTTCCATTTTTTTACACTTTCATTCCATTGATTTAACAGATTAAAAAATAAATTTTAATTTATATTTTTGTTGATTGTAGTGAATTTGAAACAGTTTGTTTTTAAATAAAAAACATTTTATCAAAATAAATTGTTTTTTTGTTTTTTTTATTCAAATATACGTATAATATGTAATTATAAAAACGTCTTGCGAGACAGTGAGACATTTTCATGTAACGTTTTTTGGGTCGTATTTTAGTAGCGTTTGTGTAACGCTTTTTATTGTATTTTTTGGTAACGCTTTTTAGTGTATTTTTTGGTAACGCTTTTAGGTAACTTTTTTGGTAACGTTTTTTGGTAACACTTTTAGGTGACTTTTTTGGTAACTTTTTTGGTAACTCATTTCGAGTTTATTTGCCAAAGTAAAGACATGAAAATGTCTAACAATTCAAGCGTACAGATTCTTGCGCTTGTAAATTAGGAATTAAATCGAAAATATGTTGTACATGAAGAAAGAAAGTACCTTTCTTCTTTTCCAGATTATTAAGAAGTAATCGTTTATCTGAAATACCTTTTTAATAATAATATTTTTACGTGCAATAAGGAACTTCATTCCAATAATATGTAATTAAACATCTGCACAATAACTTAATTTTGTTCTTTATTCGGGGATATATTGTTGGTTAAATGAAACTGAATTTTATCATTTATTGTGAAATATGATTCCTTTGAGTCGAGTTAAATTCTTGGAAATGATTAATTGATTTAATTTCATGATAAAAAAAAGTTAAGTGATAAAAAAAATGACGTTGTGGAAGTAGAGGGGTTGATGACGTATGATATAGATGTAGGCGTAGAAGGGACAAAGACCGGGGTTATTACGTCATCTCCTTTTTGTGTGTTTTATACAATGTTTAAACCTTTTTTTCTGCTTTCTATTTCTGGAAAATTAATTTTCGACCCTTTCCATTTTTGCCACTTTCATTCCATTGATTTAACAGATTAAGAATTAACTTTAAATTTATATTCTTACTGGTTATCGTGAATTTGAAACATTTATTCTTAAATAACTACATTTTATTTATTTCCATCTCTTCCTTAAATATTTCTTTTTTTAATAATCAGTTCGTATTTTAAGTAATTTAATTAAACTCAGTATGTTGTTTAATTATTTTTTTTACTTTAAGAAATTAATAATTTTATTGTCGCTTTGAGACCTTGTATCATTTATCTTATAAGTCAGTAATGCAATTCAAATAGGTATATTTCTTAATCTGTTAAATTAGTGGAATGAAAGTGGGAAAAATGTAAGGGGTCGACAATTAATTTTCCAGTAATAGAAAGCAGACAAGGATAAAACGTTGAAAAAACCCCCTGAAAAAAGATTAAGTGAATAATTAGTTGTTAGTAACAGATTAAACATAGATTAGTTTTTAGTAAAAGGGTTTCATAAAAAAATACTAAAAAGAAAAAAAAATCAATAAGGTAAATTAGTCAAAATCATTTAACTAATATTTACTACTTCACCGCCTCGATCAATTTAGTAGGTTATTATCAGTAATCAATTTCCTCAATGATAATCTTGTTGAAATGATAAAAGAGATAACAAGTATTTTAGATATCTTCAGATAAGAGTAAATGAAATCATCGCGTATCGTGAAACAGCTTGTAAATTGGCTTTTAGTTTTAAAATTGATTTTTTTCTTATAGTTAGAATTATGTTTTATGTATAACAGAGTTATAATTTTCTCTTAAGGCCCAATAAATCAAAAATTAAATTTACACAATTATAACCAGTTAGCCGATTATTAGCTGTTTGTGATTAAAAATATTAATTTAAAATAATTTCATTAGATATTTTGACAACTTTTAAAAAATATCTTGAGATAAGTGTAGATTTAATTATTGCGTATCGTGACAACAGCTTGTAAATTGGCTTCTGGTTTTGAAATTAAGTAACATAAAAGAGTTATAATTATCTTTTAAGGATACCTTGGAAATTAAATTTACAATTTAACATGTCAGCCATCTTTATAGTCATGAGGTAGTGTGATTAAAAATATTAATTTAAAGTAATTAGGTACCATAGATATGTTTAAATTCATGAAGTTGAAACAATATATTATATTATACTGTAGTGTTATAATGGTTAGACAAAATACAAGCTTTTATGTATTTAATACAATAAAATGAGACACCTCACGGTTATTGATCACGTTTGACTTGATTGTTTAACTCGAATGAGTATAACAAGTCATGTTTTAGATGTTTAAAGTGATTTATAATATTTTATAGATTTGAAGTGTGTAGGGTTATTGTTTTATTAAGGAGGAAAGGAGTTGAAGTGAGGTGAAGAGGAAGCTTAATTCCAGTGTTTAGTGTTTGGAGTTGTAATTAAAGGTTGGTTTCGAGTGTGACGAAGTGTTGATTCTATAGGATTGTGTTGGATTTAAAGGTAGTAAGGGGCTTTAGAAAGGGATAGAGGTGTAGCTTGTAGCCCAGTCAGTACAGAAGGTAAAGGTAAACCTTATACCACGACACCTGGCGTCTCCCAAGTCTACTCGCAGGATCAATGTTACTTTAATGGCAAGTGAGTGCTGAGTGACACAGATCTCCCCTATCCCTAAACTTCGCAACATCTTTTCCGCCCCTTTGCCTTTTGACTTACGCTGTTAGTTTTCCTTGCGAAGCTAAAAGAGAGATACAGAGCTCTCCCAAGATAAGTGGATGAAAAAGGTAATCTTTCTAAACAAGGTGATTAATCTTTTCACCTCTTCCTTAGAAATTATTTACTTGATGACTTTGTTAAGACGGCTTAGAACACCTTTTATACTCTATTTAATAGAAAATAATATTACATTCTAACTCTTTTATCTAAAAATTGTACAACAACAATAATATGCTATTGCTTATAATATATATTTAGTTCTTAAGATTTCTACTTTGTTCAAATAAAACAAAAGACGGACACGAAAATATACGTAAAGGCGAATATACACATGCGTACCTTAAACAAAATCATGCCAGCTACTTGCACGTGGATATGTTAAATGGCATACCTGTAGCTGGCAAGCAAACGGATAACAACTTAACAAATCCTTGGTGTGCCAGTTACTTGCAAATAGCCTCTTTTGGCATGCAAGCTACTTCCCCAATTTGACAGCATGTGTATCTCCGCCTTAAGGCTTAGAATTTGTAAAACACCGATAGCTATGATACTAAAAGGCTGCAGTGTCAAGTTTATCAAGGCCTCAAGCTCATAAATGAATTCAGTAAATCGTAAAGACCTGTGAAATAATAATCAATGAAATACAAATCAATTCTGTGCTCCAACCACAACCGTTTGAGGTTTAAGAAATCTTTTTTGTAACACTCTTTTCTTATGTACAACATCAGGCTACAAATTTCTAGGTCTACCATTGGTCCTTTCGCTTTCTATGCTGAAGGCATTTTGCAGGTTGTGTATGCTGTACTATCAAAGAGACAATGTAAACTACGTTCATAGTTCAACGTGTATGATCTTGAAAATGCCTCTAGCATAGAAGGTGAGACGCTAGAACAATCATGCTATGAGATAGTCAACATTGGAAAACCTAGAAATATATGATGAGATAAATCGTGGAAGTCTGCGCAATCAGATTTACTAGAGTAATATAAAACTAATAACATTTACTGTAGCTTTTACTATATACAAAATTGTTATTTTCTTCTTTAATCAAACTTTTATAAATTGTTTCTATCTTTTAAAGGTAAAACGCAACAATTCAACATACAGATAAGTATTAGTTTGACTTGTCTTATGCATAGTATTGAATGGACAAGATTTTATTTTTTCCAACGAAAAATATAAAAATTTATAAAATATATCTAGAAGAATACAGAAGAAAAAGTTTGAAGAGTAAAACGTAAAGTGGAAAAAGATGTATAAGTCAAAAAACAAAAAATAAGTAATTTCTTCCATCCATTTTATTTTTTTAATAATTTTATTTGGCAAAAAAAAAAGAACACACGAAAACAGAAAGAAAGGGCGAATATAATAATTCCTTAACAGGAAGGTTAAACTGTTTTTCAAGAGGATTCAGTCTCGGGGTAAATAATAGTGGAAAAAAAGGGCGAAGGGAAAAGAAGGGTTTGTATTATTTAAAGAATTTTAATGAGCTGGCCCTGAGATGAAAGAGTGAGCCGGGGAGAGGTAAATGGCAGTAAGGGAATATGAGAACAGATTTACAATAAGGGCCCTGGGATAAAGGAGTGAGAGCTAACCGGCCCTTTCCTACTTTATTTCCTTAACCTTTGTCACGTTATTCATCTCACGACATCCTTCTCACCAAGCCCTTTTTCCCTTAAAGCCTTTATATCTGATATCACGGTATTTACCAAGGGGTAAAATTTCACCATAAACAGCTTATTGGAAGGTAGAGAAAAACAAAATCTTTCTTTATTTTTAAATGGGAAATGTTAATATGAGTATTAAGGTGAAAATTCCTAGAGATGCACGTGTTCTCTGTGTTAAAAGTGTATTATGAGATACTGTTAAAGAGAACTATTGAATAAAGGTCAGGGGGTAAACTTAACTAGTTCTTATTCCAAGCCACAATAGATTACGTCTCTATTATTCTCTTCCTGTTCTAGTTCTCATAGTTGACAAATACTTTTCACTTGACTCTCAACACTTTTTTGTTCCTCTAAGTGATCCTGAAAGTAAATGTCTGGTTTTTCCCATTCTATCTTATTCGTACACTTCCACACCAGATGGAATTATCTCATTGAGACCTCCTGTTTGTTTTTTTAATCTTTTTCCTTACTCTTGTTACAGTCATTTTTCTATTTATGGCATTATCATGGGCGGGTTCACATTTTTCTTTTGTTTTAAATAGGAACTTGCTATTATCAGTCTAATTGAACTGTTCAATAGTATACATACAGGGGTAGATCTTTAGAACAACCCCTAGAATGGGGTCAGAATATTTATTATCAGGATTTACACATGACCGGTATCCTCTGACTCTCGTGTTTCGATTGTGGAAGCCTGCGATATAAAAAGGAAGTTGCTGATAATAATTGATGATATAGACATCATAGCTCGAAGGCGTGCAGATTTGGAAGAGAGTTAAGTTTCGCTGTGGGAAGCAACCAAAGTATTAGGACTTATCGTTAACACCAAGAAGACGAAGTATATGTATTCATCTAGAAGAAACAATGTCTGGGAGGATAAAGTGCGAGTCGGAGGAGAAGAATTTGAAAGAGTCAGAGATTTCAAGTATTTGGGATCTCTGATAACTGATGCGATCGCTGTCTTAGAAGAGGTAAATGCCAGGATCGCGGCTGGAATTAGAAGTTATTTCGCCCTACAACCCATCTTCAGATCACGAGACGTGGGCCGTAGCACAAAGCTCTTGGTTTATAAAAATGTAGTCCGACCCACGGCCACCTATGGATCAGAAATATGGACGCTAGTACGGACTGAAGAGAATAAACTCCGTAAATGGGAGCGAAAAATCGTAAGGATGATATGCGGAGCAATTTGAGAGAATTGTGTTTGGAGATTCCGCACTAATAAAGAAGTGATGGGTATATACGATCAGCCAGACATTGTTAGTTTTATAAAATCAAGACGACTTCGATGGTTATGACATGTGGTGCACATGGAAGAAAGCAAAGTGCCTATGAGGATGATAGATGGAAGAACTGGAGGTGGAAGAAGAAGAGGCACACCCAGAAGGAGATGGCTGGAGGATGTCGAAGGCGAACTGAGGAGGTTGGCGGCCAGGGCCCTTCATGTACCGTAGCACCGAGTAGTAGTGGTAGATAATTATTAAGATAATATCTTATAATGATTTTTTGTTTTTATAAAAAGTAGCAACTTGATAGATAAATGATATAGATAAAAGTTGCCTATAACAAAGCATAGTGACAAAGCATGCATATTGTCTGTGTGTAAAGTTTCCGTGTCCGACAATAACTTGAGTAAAAGTTGACCGATTTAGTTAAAATTTGAGATGCACTAATGCTCAGGGTAATTCGTTGGACAACGTTATCGGTCCAAACGTGAGCTTTAAATGTAAAAGTGGAATTCAGGACGGAAAAGATTCTATCAATTATTCGCTGAGACCAATATTTTTTTCCAATAACATTTTTTTATTAAAACCAACTGCGACAACGCTATGAATTAATAAACATCGTTTCAACTATTAAAGTGGACCTAAACGTTGAAAATAGAGAAAACTACATTTTTACCGATTCTCACAGCACAATTGAAACAGGCATGTCAAATTTCAACTCGATTCATGTAGATGTTTTTGTGTAGCGAATTGATACATTTCATGAGTTTAAATGGAATAGCCAGAACGTGCAGGCGAGTTAAGTAATAGCAGAAAAACCCTTCTTCCCCACTACTCGGCACTCTATTTCTAACATATTCTTTAAAAATCTACTCATAATAATTAACTATCTGATAATTATTGCGTCACGCTCGCTTCAATGATAGAATTGATGCCTAATATACTTCTTTTATACAAAAAACAAAATATCATTGCACATTTGTGCATTCAAATTAATACGAAATATCCAAGAATATTAAAGATTTTTCAATGATAAATTAAAAAAAAAATGTGTAAATCATACAAGTTTGATGAGGGACAAGTAATGAATGTTCGAAGGGAAAAAGGATGCTTCCAGTCAGTAGGAAAAAAGAGAAAGTGCTGAAGGTAGATAGATGTCGGTGATTTAGCTGCTTAGTTCCTCAGTGGTAAATTGGGGAGCGGGTTAGTTGTCTGTGATTTAGCTATTCACCAGGGTTAGAAGAATCGATGAAGAGACCAGATCAGGGTGATTTAACCTTCTTCGTCCCTAAACTGTTAAAAAGGCCCAACTTAAACCTTTCTCCTTCATTAAATTTTAGGTCCTTGACACCGATAAAATTTGTATCTTACTTTTAATTGGATATGGAATAATTATTACTATTAAAATTCTTCCTCATCGTCGAACCTTTAAATTCATAAAAGGATAATTGATTGTAAAAAATTGTCTGTAGCAGGTTTCGCTTTTATTTTTGTACAAATTAAGATCGTAAATAGTTGGGAATAAATTACCGGGTTTTTAAAACTCGATAAATTATGTTCACTTTCCTGTTCTAAGTTGAACGTTTTTTCCTTCCCCTTTTACAGCTTCAACGCTCAGGATATTCCAAATTGTGGTCATTTTCAAAGGTTCATTAACCCTTACCCTAACCCGGAATCCCCGCTGGCCCAAGCTAATGTTTCATCCACTCTTTTATATTCCTCGCTTACTCTCCCTACCCTTCCAATGTCCACAGCGCTCCCTTCGCATATGTCGACCAACCCTTTATGAGGAAACATATTTCAATAGCCTATCTGGATGTAGTGTACTCAAAATGTTATTTATTTATTTTTCTTTCATTTTTTTCACCCCTTGTTGTTTTTTACTCGTTTGCCCCTCTGTTACGAAATCGCATGTGCAACTGTATTAAATGTGTTTTATATCAATTTACTTTAAATGATTTCTATTTATTTTTCTCTCGTTATTCAATTAAATAAATTCTTTGGACTTTTAATTAAAATATTTTATAAAAAAAAATAAAAAAAAAAAATATTCCATTAACGGTTACCACCCACTTAATAGAATCAGAATGTTACATGGAATACGTTATTATGTATCTAATTAGTGTTTCCCGTGAAAATTTCAAGGGGTTTTTATACTTTTCTTAAAAAAAAATATAAAGTAAGGTAATTCTACGCTAAGTCATCCACTTGAAAAACTAATTGGTTAATTTTACATGAAGTACAAAAATTAAATACCGAGCTAAAAGTATAACTATTAATCTAATTAAATTAATTTACTCAATCTTCTATTAGGCCTTCTAAATCTGCACCTAAGGAAATAAATAGCTAATACATTTTTTACTATTCCTCACTGCCTATAGTAGGAAAAGTATTGTTTTTATTATAGCTATTCGAGAAATTACAAGTGTAATTTAATATGTTTAATATGCGATGGGACTATACAATTTTAAAACCTTAAAAAGCAACCTTTAAAACCTATCAATATATCTTATTTGTTTAACTGTGATCTATCTTATTTTCGTTTATTTGACATGATTATTCACGCTAAACAAATGAAAGGAAGCTTGGAAACATCTTAGAGTATTTGTATTAATTCATAATTTCTAATTAATTAATCTAGAGTTTAGCGTGCAAAATAATTTGAAGAGAAAAAGGTCTAAAGAGGGTTAGAAGAAGAAAAGTGTAGAAACGATCTCATTAAGTATGATTTATATACTCCTTGTCTCAGAACCAGCTTTTTCTCTCTACTGCTTTCAGCATCTCGCGATTTTCTTTTTTTCTTATTCCTGTTCTTGTTCTTTTTCTTTTTTTTGTTTAAATCTAATGTTTTGTTCTTTTTCTCCGAGTGAGACAATGACTCAATAAGTTCAATAAAAAAAATTAGTGAGAGAGTTGGTGTTGGAGGGAGATTTCGGGCACGTGGGTTTAGGGTTGCAAGCCCGCTGGAGCTGGAGCCATTGAAAATATAAAGAATCGAGCGTCAGGGAGGGGAAAGGTTGATTAATGGGCAAGAGAACGAGCTCGAGATATGAGGGGCGGCGGGTGGGAGCGAGTTGGTCGGAGGTGGATAATGGGCCGCCTGGGGGCAGCACTCTCTCGGGCTAGAGATGCCCTGCAGAGATTGTTCCAATAAACAGATTCCGTTTGCTGATGGCAATCCACAGATTACATTATCGGATTAAATCCTCCCTCATTCTACTGAGCCAAACGGATCCGGTTATTAGTATAACAAATACTATCACACCCTCCTCTAACTCTTCACGAAGTTTTTACACAGTTAAGTATTTATAGCATATCGACCTTATTTTTTTAACCTGTTACATCATACTTTTTCTATTTTTTCCCCTGAATATTAAAAAGAAGATAGCGATTTGAATAAAGGAAATGTATCCATGATAATAATGTTTCAATGGCTTTTATTGTAAATAGTCGTAAACGTATTTCCTTATTGAAAAAGGTAACTTAATGGTATAACTACTTGTGTATATGACTCTATAACTTCAAATTTTGTTGTAATTTACCTACCTACTTAATACAAATAATCTCAGTAAACATCTTATATTCTACGTTACAATAACCATACTAATAATGATGAGTAAGTTGATCCCTTGAATTTTAATGTGCTTCCGAACAGACCGAATGTATAACGGAAGCACAGTGACATTTCTTTCCTAATTCCAAACTTTGAAGAAAAAAATCCGTTTCTGAAATCAGAGAATATTACTTTTTATTATTATTTTTTTTTTTTTAGTATGTTTGTCTATCTCTCTTCCTATATTCTTAAAAACCAGCTGCTAAAACTATTTCTTCCACTTCAATGAAATTTGGATGATAGTCCATAATTATCCCATTGTTAAAGAATCCCCAAAGATGACGGACTCATATTAATTTCAACCGTCACTCTTTGGTATGACTTTGGTAACCAAAAATAATGAGACTTAAAATATTAAGTTTTTTTTTTTTTTTTAACTTAGTATCAACAATTTGAAAACATAATTAAATGCTGAAAAATGATCAAATAAAATTTCTGAATTTTAAAGCCATTATTTATATAATATCCAAGTTTATTTGATCAAAAACATTAAACTTATTAGACGCCGCATGTGAAGAGTGAAATCCTAAGATACAAACATAAAATAAAATTGTTCAAAACTAAACCCTGATCAAGAACTTGGCACACTGAGTAGTGTTGATGTTGTGTTTTGCTGGTGTTGATGTTTTTGTGTCATTTCGCTTAATTTTCATATAGGGCTGTTATTAAGAAAATAAAAAAAGTTTGCTCCAGAATGTACCAACTTCACTTATGACGTTGTTAGTACCGGATAATCTTTAATTATATAATTATTATGTTGGTTTATGCAAGTAGTAGGCCACATTTATGTTAGCGTAAGAAATGATAAATTATAATGTTTGAATAAAATATTTTTGATTCCATTTGGAGTGTTTTGATTGTCGAAAGTGTTGGTTTTAGTCAGCGCCCCTGGTGGCAGTTTGACTTTTCTCAATCTCTGTTTTCTTTGAGCCGCTGCCCACTCTACATCTCTCTCATTATTAATGTATATTATTATTTATGTTGACTATAACGCTATGTGAATTATTATAATAGTTGTAATTTTTGGTTGGTACCGCCTTATAAATATTGTATAATTATTATTATTAAACATACAGTCTACTTTACTTTTGGAGAGTTACTTTATTAATTTTGTATTTGGATTTACACGCTTACCACCATTAATATACAAAACAATATTATTTTATTAATTTTCAAACTAATGCGAAACATTATGTATATTTACCTCTTGTTAAATTTACCTGTAACTTGTATAGTTAAATATGAATTATATTATACCGATTGTTCCAAATAACAATCAAGGTAATCCGGATTAATGGGAAAATGCAAAATTAATAAACATCGTGGTGTCTATATCACGACATGATAGTTGACAGAATCACTTAGCCAAATGGTAAATTCGACGGGTGTTTCAAGCGGTTCCTCGAATGTTATGTTTTAATGTATAATTGATGGGAGGAGGAAACTGTTTTAATATTTATGGAGATTTGAGTGATGCTAGGGGACCAGCCAAATATTCAGCCGATGTTTTAAAGGCTAATTATTATCTAGAATCTAGAAGATGCTGGCAGAGTTAGATGAATGGTAGAATGAGTTTCCA
This sequence comes from Gerris buenoi, assembly GCA_001010745.2. Lineage (NCBI taxonomy): Eukaryota > Metazoa > Arthropoda > Insecta > Hemiptera > Gerridae > Gerris > Gerris buenoi. The sequence continues at coordinate 663,842 of KZ651132.1, forward strand.
TGAAGATAAATTCGTCGACAAGTTCTTCATGCCCTTCCTCCCCACAACTCTAGAAGCTTCTGACCTCACCCCTTGTATTAATATTCTAAATAGCGATCTCTCTTATATCTTTCTACAAACCTAACAAATTATAACAAGTTACTGTCTATAGTTTGCACAAGCTCAAAACTTTGCTTTTCCCCTTAATTCATCAACAATTGCAAAAACAAACAAATCATCTAGGGAGTTAAAACTTGGCTTCAGAACTTTTCTTATCTTCATATTCTTACTTACCCCTTGTTTCCCGTTTCAACTTATGATTGCCTTTTAGTCTTTTACTATTAATTAGACGGCAAAGCTTTAAAGTGATTTTCTACTCGAATGAAAATATTTTAAGCATACTTTAAATTAAAATTAAGGAATTAGTTGTGAAAATACCGAGAAGAAAAATGCCAATGAAACTTTAACGATAAAATGGTAGCTATATATTACTACAAAATAAATAAATTAATAAATACTAAAAATACTTTATTGCACCCTATCTCTAAAAATGAATTAAAAAATAATAAAGTATAACAGCAGTGTCGAAAGAATTTATTTTTTAGAGAGGCTCATCTCTGAAAATTGGGAGAGGGGGGAGGGGAATCTATTATCTATGTAAATATTATTTTAATGTCAATTATAAATATTATACTATGACAATATTTAAATCCCATAATACCTATTTACATTTATTTTTAAACATGCAATTTTTTTATTGTTTCAATTATTATCTCGTAAAACAACTTATATGGTCAAATTTGTCTTTAATTAGTCTAAATTGTAGACTACTTTATCATGTTCGTAGTATTTAACATTATACACGTGTAGTATATTGGGTGCTGCCGGATAATTTTCTGATTTTATAATGCAATAAAACTATAATTTTTTTATGATTTACTAGAACCTTTAAAGTTAATGCTCATACCTTTTTTTAAAATTATATCGGGCAAATGTACTCCCTCCACCCTTTCCCTTTAGTCTATTGTTAGTTTGGAGACGAATTCTAAAGTTTCTCATCACTCCTCTTTTGGCAGAGCGACGGATATGTTAACAATTGCTCCGCGAATGTTGATATTCATGCCATCCAGGATCCGTGGATATTGGTTGGGGTAGACGAGGGATTTATAATAACTCCACAAAAAGAAGTCGCAGAGAGCTAAATCAGGTGAGGCCACCAGCTACTGAAAATCGCCCCTCAGGGAGATAAGGCGCGAAATGTTCAATGTATGTGTTAGATAAGCTTAAAAACTACCCTTTTTCATTAGCTTCAATTTGAAATAACATAAGCAGTATCATCATTAAGCCTGAACTAATAAAAATAAATTAAAATGTCGCTTAAAAAAACATTGAAAGAACATTATTCTATCCACATATTAAGTTTTCGAAGAACATTCACGATGTTATTAATGACTTTTAAACACCTTTTTATTCAGTTTTATGTCTATTCAAGTTTCTAGCCAAATCCATTAACGAGATAATGTTTCTTTTTTAGTGGGGCCAATTTTTTTTCTCTCTAAATATGTGACAAATGCAAAATTCCTTAAAAATCGTTTGGAGTTTTTCGGCAAAGAACAACTTATGATCGTTTTTAAGTTTTTCCTGTTGATTGTTACACATGGCGCAAATATTGAATGGTATAAAATCTAAATCAAATACATATATATGCCTATTTGGGTACTTCTTTAGATGGTTACTCCCCTGTGTTTTTTTAGAATGTAAATGAATTTGACTAAATAACTATTAAGCCAAAGGGATGCTTAGTCCAATGTACTTTGGGACAAAGGAATATCACAGTTATGTTTTTATAAGGGGAGTAACAATCTAAAGAATAATACTCCGTATACCTTCTTTAGATGGTTACACCCCTTTGTTTTCTTAATAAGGGGAGTATCCATCTAAAGAAGTGCCTATATTTGTTCTCAGGGCGTCATCCGCTTTCATTTAACACCGCATATTTGTGTTGGGGTAACTTGGAAGATTAGCTGTGATACAGACAGACTTAAGGACGGACATGTGAAGGAATGTAAAAAAGACCTCGTTTTTAACTACTGACTCTTAAAAGAAATGAAAATGTGAGAGAGAAAAAGAGAGTTCGTGTTGCAATGCTGAAAGGTATATAAGAGCGGTTTGATCAATAAGGAGCTTTGGAATCCTGTGAGGCGATGCTAGCTCTGGAGGCTAATATGTGTCTGGAGCTACAGGCTAAAGGCTAGAGTAACCGCGTCTAACATATATCCAACTGTTGAGGGGAAAACAGCGTCTTTGCTTCTCAGCCAGCCTAATATGTTTGCTATTGTTCCCTCTATTATCCGCCTTCTTTCACCTCCTTCTAGGTGAAAGAATTCTCTCCATCTACTTCTCTCCATCTACCAAATTCAACCTTTATACCGTTCTTTTTAACAGTCTTTCAAATATTTTAGTTAGAATAAGGAGAGAGAAAATAACTTAAACGCAAGAGAAGTAAGAAATATTTTAAGTATATATTATACATACACATAGTGCAGTAAATATTACAATAAATAATTATCTTAATACATAACATAGTTTTTTTTTAATTTTGCAGCATATGTTTCTAGAACTTTTAAGGCATTATTCATTTCTACCTCTGCATCTGAGATGATCGCTAAATCAACGGCAGACAAGAGATGAGTATCTGACGCATATCAATGCTTACGAATAAATATTTCACTTAATTAAAACGGATTCCCGTAATTTCACGCTTAACATCAGGAGTTCGAGTCTCCGTGTCACCGGATTTTTTTTTTTTTTTTTTTTTTTTTTGTCTGTTTGTCCTTCAAATATAATAAATTGGATAATCGAATTATCCAATTTGATTATAAAGACACGAGTTGAGAGGTTATGACACAATCCGACTTCGATTAGAGTACTCTAAACGAGACCTTATCTAATTTTTTTATGTTTGGCTAAACCTTCATTTCTCATTTGTATCACAATATTAGTCTCTCACTAAAAATACTTCTTAATAGTTCTTCAATATGTTCATTTTAACTTTTTCTGGCAAAAAAAAAAAAATTAATAATCGTTAGAGAAAAAATTTTAAGCAAGTCTGTAATAGTGGATAGGCAATAATAGGCTGTTTATTTTTTTATATACATATATATACAACTATAGTGCTTCTATAAGTAATATCTCTTAGCCCAAACTCCATTTCGATAAATCCATTACGACTCATTCATAAACTGTAATTACAGGACAGATAGATCAATCACATCTTGAAAATTACTGAGTATTTGGGAATGTAATGATACAACTAATTTACCAGGGCGATGAAAAATATGTGTGCCAAATACGATCATGATACATCAATAAAAAATCGGTCCAAGATAACTCAGACAAACTTTCTCATATATGAGATCATAATTACTTAGCCAAGTGTTTTCCATTTATTAGTTTTCGTAGTCACATTTAATTATTATTGAACATTTCATCAAAATTTACCATAAAAATAACTTCTCCTGGGCGGGGAATCGAACCCTGTCCGAGTTTCAAGCTATTTTCTCTGGAACTAGATTTTTCCCGGGAAAACGGCTTATATCATTAGATTCGTATTTAAATGGACAACATTTTAGAACTTTTTTAATCAAAATCGTCGACACCGTTTTCGAGAAATAATTTTTTCACTAGTTTTTGGGGGTAGCGCTCCTAAATTTGGAGTTAAAATTAATTTCTCGATTTCGCCTCGGGGAATGATTTTTCTGAACATGTATGCCAAATTTCGTCAAAATCGGCCCAGTAGTTGAGGCTCCAGGCGTCTACAGACGACAGACAGACATTTTTTAAAAACTACTTTTTTGGACTCAAAACGTTTAAATCCATCAAAATCTAAAAATCGATTTTTCGTGTCATCACAATACTTCCTCTTTATAAGAGAAATTATAAAAGAGCCTATGACGGACATTCGCACACATCATCCACTCATATGTAAACACACCTACGTTGAGTTTTTTGAATAACCTTTATAATGATTAGTAGCTGTAAAAACTAAAGTATGTTTCAGTGGACCAATAGGCTCCTAATTAGACTCACCAAAACCTTGCATCAAGTATCGAATATCATCAAGTATCCAAGGGTCAAGGGTATAAGAAACGCAGTGATCTGTGAACGATTTTCACAACAAGTGTGTTATATTGTACTATGGTCATATTTTTTTAAATGTACGCGAATAAAAAGTAAGTTATTAAAGAGTAAATTCCCCTTGCAACTTTTACAGTTTCCTTTGGTCGTACTGTCGGAGATTATGAGCTATTCAAACTTTATCCTACTGAACGATAGCGTAAGTGGTAACTTTCATTTGCCAGATTATCATTAACCCTACACTAATTTCTAGGTCTATTAGATTCACAAGAATAGTAGGCCAATTAAGGACAGGCAGCTGCTATAGAATTGCTGTAGAAACATCGACAGAGAAATCCCTTACAAAATAACTTGTGTGAACATCTGGACCTCAGTGTCAACTCAATACTTAACTATTTACCAAATGCTCTTTCTAATTACTACTAAGCACAAACTACTTACACAACTTTATTACTGCATCTGACTAGATAAAGATAATGAAGGATCTTACAAGGGTTCAGCCAAGAAAATATTAAATATTTTACTTCCCACTGAACTTCCATAAAAATCAGATGATTAATGAAATCGTTAATAATATTAAAAAACTTAATGAAATTAAACTATTATTTCCTACTGATAATTCCATTTTACACGCATTTATTTAACTTGCTTTGTTATTGCAAATATAAATCTTCTAAGCTAAATTTGACCCACTTCTCGAATACTAGAAGCTAAAACTTGCACAGATTATGTATTTCCCGTGACAAAACAATAATCAGTCATTCGTTTTTTACTACAGTGATGCATAATTTAAAAAAAAAAAATAGGTAGTTGTTGTCTTTATTATGTTTTATAACTTTTTACTTTCTCATGTACGTAGTAGTAAAGAGAAAGTATAGTGATTTCGCGAAAATGATAAAAATAAACAAAAAAAAAACTGTTTTTAAAGTCGGAGCAAATACATCAGGAACATTAACCTAAAGAAAACGGTTTCTTTTGAACAACATTGAATTTGTTTGTGATACTAAATGCAAAAGTTTTTATACTTACCTGAAATAAATAAAAGCTGTTAAGATATATATCAGTCATAAAGCTTTTGATAATCAAAATTTCGGTTTGATTTTCCTGTAAAAGCGGATTGAATTTTACAATGTAATGAAGATGTACAAAATTTAGTTAGATACAGCTAAAGATCTCGTTCAGGATTGTAACAAATACAAAGGTAGTGCTTTATTCCTGCATTTTGCTTCTATCACGTGGCTCTAAATAGGAGAGAAAGTTGACTCGGTGATAGCATGTCACACTGTGAGATATGCATCAGGACTAGGTGATATAGAGGCGACGTATAAAGGAGAAACAATCAATGCTGTTCTCTGTCACTCTTAGCTTCTACGTCTCCTCTCTTAGGATTCTTACTACTTACTTAACCCTCTGTAATCATTTAATAACAAACAACTTGTACCCCATCCCTTATCAACTTCAATGTTACCAACCTAATCAATTTGTTATTTTAACGTTCCGCTGTCACTTATAAACCTCTTTCACGATGTTAAAGTAGCCACGCCTCATTTAACTTATTTACTTTTAAAAAAGTTATAAATTTCTATAAAAAAAAACTGTTCCTACGATAATCGATTAATAAAAATAAAACTACTTTCCTGTGTGTAATATTTATAATAATCATTGTTTCCAGTCATACTTGATGTCTATGCAATTTTTTCTTACTCAATTTATTTATTTGAATGAGTTGAGTAAAATCAATAATTCATCTTTTAATAATTTATTTTATTTTGTATAAATCTATTTTCGAATTAAATCAATTAAAAGAATAATCTTTTGAGATACTGATAATTTTATATTTGTATCCTTTTAGGCAACCTGTTTGAGTCCTTCTTCCAACCCGATTAAACGATGGTATATTTTATTTTGATGTACATTTAAATTATGCCTCCTCTTATTACATAAAAAGACAACGTTGGCGCAAAAAATGGCGCAACGATGGCGAAACAAATTCATTTTATCGATGTGTAACTTTGAAGACTCCGGAGTATAAACAGAAGTTTTTGTTTGTATGTGTTTGATATGTTGATGTGTTCTAGTCTCTGTCCAGTAAAAAAAGTAAAGCAGAAACCGACGAAATAATATGTAATGCAATTTTAAATAAACATCCAGTAGAGCCATAACACGAAAAAAAAAAAAAAGTTTAACATTAAATTTTTAAAATCTGTTTCATTACACTTTTTACATTTTATAGGTAGTAAAGTTAAACGCAAAGTAATCCATAGAACAACATTGTTTCGAAGGCTATGGAGCAAAAGTCGCTTGAATTGCATTAGATAAATGATTATATTTTCACATTTACTAAAAATTAAATAAATAAATAGGTACTAAAAATACCTTATCGCATCCTATCTCATAAAGGTTAAATAGGTCATAATAATATAATGTTTGATTTTTAAAAAAATGGTCTTTGAAGTCCTATTTTCCACTTTTTTTTATAAACGTAGAATATGTAAAATAATAAATTATTGTGATGGCGCGAAAATTCCGCCATGACTGAAGTGTAACTTGGTTGGTTAGTTTATTCTATTAATATTCAGTGAAGTACCATCACCAACTTTACCTTTGTTCAAACTTTTAGCTCTTACAAAAAAATGAAATTAATACTTTAAATTTGTAATTAAAATAATGCTCTTAAAATGTAAAATGCTGCTTTAAATGTTACAAGTAGTACAAAGACAAATGAGAAATAAGACAAAAGGAAGAAGCACTCGAGCCTACAAGAAAACCTGAGTATGATGTCTTACATGCATTGTTAATCTGCGTAACAAAGGTTACTACATCCAACTTGCTCGTGAGACTCAAGTAACTTGGGGTACTGCCTTGTTGTTTGCATAAGAGATTTAAAGCTTGCAGGCTCAAGAAAATGCAAAAAGTAATGTGTAATGATATCTGAGAGCTTTAGTTTTATTTATGTAATCTCTCCAAGTTGTTTTTATCATGGAAAAGGCAAAAATATTCTTAGGAAATGAAACCCTTGAAATGTGTTGTTAAGAAAGAAGGTATGTGGTTTTCTAGATGCCATTATTACGATGTTTATTATGCTTGCATTATATTTACTTTGATAATATAAAAATTCAGTATAAGTAGAGGTAAAAATTGTATTAGATTTAATATAATATTATTGTTGCTATAATAAGTTAATAATAAGTCAAGTTTTGTAGAGCTCATAGATAATATAATTCAGATTCAATCAAAGATCATTAGTGGGTCTTGGAGTGTCAGTGATCGATCTTAAAGACTTTGAAAATTATATCAACACATAAAATTAATTGTCAGATTATTGTGAGCTAAATATGAATGTCGATCAACCTTTGATCTGAAGTATCACTAAGAAACATGTGTGTTATTATTAACTGCTTCCGAGCTTACCGAATGTATCAGAAGCTATATGTAATCTCATTTTGAAGAAATATTTTTTTTTTAGTTTCGGTTATCCAAAATTCCAATACAGAAATCCGTTTTAAACATCAGGGAACATTTTTGGTTCCGTTTCATGTCTGTCGCTCAAGTTTTGCACACCAACATAATATATTAAAAGCCGTCTTATTGTGATGATAAATTAGCTCATTGGTGTCTTATATAAGTTTCAATGATAATATGTTTTTAAATACATTTATATCCTTTCCGATTTTCAAGATATCAAATGAAATCCGTTTCTGACGTCAGGAAACATTTTGGTGGCATTCAAAATTTTCAATAAAATTTTTCAAAAGCAGAAATATAGACTTTGTTAATCTATGTATCCACTACTACTAGACATATGTAATTTCCATTTGGTATCCATTGGGGTATGCCACGTGTGTTTTGGGAGTTAAGTTTGAGAAAAAACTTTGCTACGCTGCTCTGAGTCGTGAGCGTCTCACTTTTCACCCGGGTTAAATATTGCTAAATATTTGTAAAAGGATTGTCCTTTTTTCAAAATCGNTTCTAGATGAAATTATTACAATGTGTATTATGCTTGCATTATTATTTACTTTGATAATTTAAAAATTCAGTAGAGGTAGGGGCAAAAAGTGTATTACGATTAGTATTGCTGTTGCTATAATAAGTTAAGTTTTGTAACGCTCATATACATATAATGAAATTAAGATTCAAACAAACATCATTAGTGGGTCTTGGAGTGTCAGTGGTCGATCTTAAAGACTGTGAAAAATATATAAATCCACATAAAATTAATTGTCAGATTATTGTTGCAAAATATGTCGATCAACCTTTGACCTGAAGTATCACTAAGAAACATGAATGTTATTATTATTAATTGCTTCCGAGCTTACCGAATGTATCAGAAGCTATGTGATCTCATTCTGAAGAAAGAAAATTTTTAGTTTCAGTTATCCAAAATTCAAAGACAGAAATCAGTTTTAAACGCCAGGGAACATTTTTGGTTCCGTGTCATGTCTGTCGCTCAAGTTTTGCAAACCAAACATAATATATTAAAAGCCATCTTATTTTGATGTTTAATCAGCTCATTGTTGGTGTCTTATATAAGTTTCAATGACGATATGCTTTTAAAACGTATTTATTGTATCATTTTTTGTATCATTTATATCCTCTCCGATTTTCAAGACGTCAAATGAAATCAGTTTCAGACATCAGGGAACATTTTTGGTCGCGTGTCTGTCGGTGGTCATTCAAAATGTTCACTGACATTTTTCAACAGCAGAAATGTAGATTCCTTCGTTTTTCGAGATATATGATCCATTTGGGTATTCGGGTAGACCACGTTTACTACCCTGTTCGGCTCTAAGTCTTAATTTTTGCAAAGTTGAAAAAACTTTGCTGCGCTACCCTGCGTCGTCTGCGTCTCAATGTGCACCCGGGTTAAATATTGCTAAGTATCTGAAAAAGGATTTTTTAAACTCATTTTCAAAAATCAGCCATCTTCATTCAATATGACGGCCATTTATATGCAATATTTTTCAAAGATTTATCTTTGAAAACAGTTTTACTAGAACAGTTTTGTAGTCTATTCGCTATCTTAAATCAAGATTGGAGTTATTTATACGTAAATTTGGACATGACGATATCTCCGGAACCAATCGTACCAGCAAAATATGGGCAAAAAAAAGAAGTCGGGGAATTGAGCTGAGACGATACTTCCGAATTTTAGTAGGTAGTTAATACTTGGGACAAGGCTTCTATTTAGGATGTAAGTATTTATTTACTAAGGATATTTCCAATTTAAATGGGAAAGAGGATGGAAAAGGAAAAGGAATATACCTCAACTCCAATGATAACTTCCAAGACAGTACTTCAAAATGTATACCACCATAGCGGAGCACGGATAAACAGCTAGTATTATTCATATAAGTGAAGAGACTGACGGATCTTTGTTTAAACATATCTTAGATTTATTTCAAAGTATGTAGTTTAATATTTTCCCCGTCAGAAGTATTGCAACACTTTTGACGGGGAGTATATTATATCAAAGGGTTAGCAGCTATAAGCCCTTTGTTGTTTCGCCAGTGTGAGAGATACAGAGGAATTAGATTCCTTTGTGCAGTTGAGTTGAAATTGGTTTCTCATTGCTTTATGATTGATGTAACTTTGAATTCTTCTTTTTTTTGGATCATGGAATGACATTTTCAAATGATAGCTCTGTTATTAAATGTACAGATTGCTGAGAGAGAGAGAGAGAGAGTATTTTGATTTCAACATAAATAATCGTAATCTTGAATAAACAAAAAGAGTTGTTAAAAAGATATTAAATACATAATTACCTCATAATTAAATCTTTTTTCCTTTTATATAACTTCTTACCTGACATTTTTAAGTAATCAAAAATATTATGAGTTTAATTCTTGGTGTCGTTTAAAAGAAAATGAGATAAGAATGCTTAAGAGGGGTGGAAAAAAGTAACTGTAGTCTTGTCACGGAGTTAATATTAAAATGATTGAATTTATTAAAAAAAAGAAGGGAGAAGGGGAGAAGAAAAGGAAATTGAGAAAAAAAAAATCCTGCAGAAGTTAAAAAAGAAAAAAAAAAAAATGAAGGGAGAGTCCTAAAGAAGAAATAGGAAGTCCCTTTGTAGTGTTAAAGGTAAGAGTGGGATTTACTCAAGGTTGGGGAAAAGCCCTGAAATTACTGGTGTCGGGCTTGAAAATGCCACGTGGAATGAGATATTTCCAGGAAGCATCTGAGAGATGGGGGTGTCTGATTGTGGGGTGAGACTTTTGTCGATAGTCCTCAGCTGAGGGATTTAGCTGGAACTCGAGGGTGGCTCCATCCAGGAAAAATACCCATTCTAGGAACCAACACTTTCCCCAAAACTTACCGTATTCCAGGTACTCAGTAAAAAAAAAAACACAACGCGAAAACATAATTCTAAGATTACTTTACTTAGGATTCAAAGAATTAAAATTTATTCTCTTAAATATTTACTTTATTAATTCCAGCTATTCTTCTGCTTATTTTAATTATTAATTTAATTTAAAGGTACGGAATTTTTGCAAATAGAAAAACAATAAATTCGCAAAAAAATTAAGGTATGGAATTTTACTTAAATTCTCATTATACATACTACCTACATGAAATAAGACAACGTTAATACACTCTTAAAATTTACCTTCAATGTTGAAAAGATAACATTGATATTTCAACATTTGATTCTTTTAGTCGTTATTCTGTCAGTAATGATGACAATATAATTTACTTAAAGAAGCGTTCTTCGTCTACGCTGTTAGTTAGACTCCAAATTCTCTGAAATGATCGTTCCGTCAATGAGCTCATTTTCAGGAAGTGCTTTGAAGAAAGGAATTTTTGAAAGGCTTTCGAGTAATTTATTTTTTAAGGTGGCCATACTTACAATACTTTAAATCTTTTTGTTAAAAACCACAAATTATTATACAGAGATTCGTGTTACGAGCTTCTATAAAGGGCGCCAGAAACTCGCCTATCCTAGTTATTTCGAATCTTCAGCAAATGCCGAGATGTGTCATCCACTATAATTTTTAATATTATTTACGCTATATTAAATACTTGGATGCCCCAAATGCCCCATCGATCATTCAGCGAAGTGTCTATGGCTTCTTAAGGCAATTGATAACTTATAAGTATTCTTCTTCATCGTTGGCCAAAATGTGTTGTTAAATATATTATTTATCAATTGAAAACATTTTTCTTTGAGAAGTTATGTGACTGCGTCGGAATTGAAAACTTTTGTTTGTAAAATGTGTATGTCGTGTAATTAATAAAAATGATTAATATGTGCTTTTCACATCTATTCGCAAATATAAAAATAAATCGCATTAATTCGTTTATAAGGAAGAAATTTTATATTTATTTATTTTATTTTTAATTTTGTGCAGAGGAAATAATATTTATTTTCGTCGTTGTTCTACTCATAATAATGGGATTGGGGGGATAAATCAACAAGTGCTTTTCTGTAATATGTTCTGCCTGTTTCTGGCTTATTAGATTGAACTTAATGCTTCTTTCTGCTTAACAAAGTAGAAAATGTTTAGTTACAATGTGCTTACAGGGTTGTTTCCTGCTTCCTTTGTTCATGACTAGATAAAAACCTTGAAACATCTTTATTTTTACCATACAGACACTTACAATTAAGGGGGGGGGGGGAGAACAAAGGTCACGCTGGCTATTTCCTCAAATATTCTTCTTAAGGCTATACAGAAATTCTTTTACTACCAATATTCTATTAAAACAACATGGAACAATTTGTAAATTTTTCATGAAAGTAATTATCTTTGGTTATGAAATAATAAGGTTCAATTTTAGTCATTAATCAAGTTTATTTAATTGATAATTAAATAAACTAGTAATTAATAATTCTAATCATGATTCCAAGTATGGTTAAGGCTTGATTTGAAATTGGATTTAACAAATACGTGCATGTATAATAAAAAAATCTCGTTTTAATTTATATGTATATATAATAACTAGTTAAAATACACTCCCTGCAAAAATTATTATAACACCCAGACATTTTCTCCTGATGTAGCAATATTGTTGAGTGTCTAGTTTTAGCTAAGATAATTTTTTAGGATAAGACATACAATGATTTAGGACGCTTGAAGTTCTACTAGAGAATTGGGATGATTGGACCTTATATTAGACACTTTAGATTTTACGGATGTTGGATAGCTTGGTTTTGCGTCACACACTTCCAGGCCGTAGGTCTAAGCTGGTTTTACGATTATATTATAAATACGAAGTTAATTATTCAAGTGAGATTAGACCTCTGATCCAGAGGGCGAAGCACCAACATCCAACATGTAGTGTCTTAAAATGTCCTTACGATTAGTTTTTGTGTGATGTTAATGGGTGATTCGTCAATCAAGGTTAGGCCAATGGACAGATTGAATGACTGGAGGACAGGTGTTATGATAAAGAGTAAAAGTGACATGTATATAATTTTCTCTTCGATAATGCTTCTCGTTAATATTTTGGGTGTTATTAGATGCAATTTGACTGGTGGACATAGAGGATAGCCTTGTCATCTACAAAGATGGTAAGGACTGAGGAAGAATATTGAGTGATGTCTTGTGTATAAAAGGAAGATAGGAGAGGTCCTTGGACACTGTCATACGGTACTCCAGGACTTGCAAGGTAGATGGATGAAAAAGAAGATCCAAGACTAATAAAAAAAGGTCTATCGGGGAGAAATGCTGAGGTAATATGTAAAGGATAGGATGCCCTTAAGCTTCCAATGCAGCCCAGCATGCCGAACCCTGTCAAAAGCTTTCACCTCATCCAGGAAGACAACTGAGCATTACCTTTTATTCTCAAAAGTGGATGCAATGTCATTATTAAATAACGGATTGCCCAATACGAAAGCCAAACTGGCGGCCGGGTAGAAACATAAGAAGAAGTCTACAAAGAGCTTTTCTTGGTGTTTTCCAATGACTGAGAGGAGGCTTATGGGGTGATAGGATGAGGGAAGATGAGGTGGTTTAAAAGGTTTAGGAATCAATGGGGGCAAATTCCATAGCATAGGGAAGTGAGTCTTTTTAAGGACATAGTTAAAGAATAGAAAGAATTCCTTTCTTTGGAAGGTGTTTAAGGATTTCTGAGGTAATGAAGTCATAACTGAAGGACTTTTGCGGGGAAAGGTGTTTAATACTGTAAAGGATATCGGAGGGAGTAAAAGCTTTAGGAGGGGGAGATATTGTTAAGGATTTAACACTTAATTATACAAGTGATCAAGTTCAATTATGTTAGGATGAGGAGAAAATAGATTTTTAAGGTGTTGAACCAGGACATCAATTGTTTCGGTTACGGACTTTGCCGGCTTGATTTAGATTGGAAATTGGAAAAAGGGATGGATTTTCGAGAAAGGATTTGTCTGGTCGCATTTCAAAGTGATTTGTCTTTGTTGTAAGTCAGAGTAAAATTCCTAAACTTGTCTTTCTTAAACAGTCGCCGTAAGTTAATTATTATTTCCACTAGCAGATTGTACAAGATATTAATGAAAATAAGTATGATTTTACTAATCAAAACCAAGTGTAAACAATCCCCTTCAATAAATTCAGTAGTAAACCACTTAAATAAAACTCTTTCATAATTATAATTTATTAAAACATAATAACGTAAATAGCAGTTAACTATATTTAACTGAGCGTACTTACTTCGAATGAGTTAATTAAATTAATTAGGGCTAAATAAGCTCTCATAAGTATTCATAATAGGCTTAAAATCATAACAAAATCGTACTTGACCTATGATAAAATCAAATTCATAAACCCATACTTACAAAATGTTTGGATGCACGTGTTCATAAATCTCACTTAAACAAAGCCCCCTGACCTTTGCCACACTAAGTATTGTATATACTTGTACAGTAAAGGGGTGCTTACAGAAAAAGAGAAGAGGGTATAATATAAAATTCAACTCTCACAAAGTAGCTTATAATGAGTATTTTTCAATATATTTGTACTTAAGAAACTAAAATTAAAAATCAAAATTAAACCAAATTCTAAGAAACTTTACTTGCTGAGTTAAAATGAATTTCTAGGTCTTCTGGTGGCCAGCACGTCTAGATGGGAGCATATCTCGACGTTTCACTTCTAATACTAAAAGCATCATCAGATCTGTTCATGGTATCCAAGACTGAACTAGTTCAATCCTACTTACTTACTCTACTCATGTCAATCTTGGACACCATTAACGCCCCTAATGATGCTTCTATTATTAGGAGTGAATCGTCCGGGCGTACACTCTTCCAGACACGGTCGCCACAAACAGACAACAAGAGACAAAAAGAGAAGAGAATTAGTTGAATTATAAATACTTGTTCTGTGTTAATCGATTTCCGAAAAAAACGGAAAGGTTAAAATATAGGATTTTCAAGAATGAACAAACGTAGAAAATATGATGTACCTGACCTTTACAGACAAAAAGAAGATGAGTATCAAGGCATATTTCATCTATATGACCTTTTTAACCTTCTCCTACAAAACCACTTACAACATTCTCTATAACAGATATTGTAATCTTTTTAGAAGGGCATCCCTATACCTACACATATACTTGTTTATGTAAAATTTTCATTGGATTAAACTATAGTACAACTACGATTAAATTTTAGTTAGGCTTCCAAAAAAGACTGACACTGGAAGGCATACATATAGCTAAACAAGTTAACAGCATCAATTATAAAAAAGATTGTAAAGATTTAAATAAAATATATGCAGGGATATTGTAAAGGAAAATGTACAATATTGTAACTTAGAAGAAATAAAATACAATGTATATAGACAAACGAATCTGGGTTGAATAAATTTTAAAATTGTGCTACACAGACAGTCACCCGAATTAATTTAATCTGGGTTTTAGAATTGTTAGTTTTTTTTTTTTTCATGTTATCACCTTTATCTTCTGTTATCATGTTATAATGTTATGTTCAGATCTTTTGGATGAAAATTTGCTTTTGTTAATTTATAAATTTACCATTATTATTATTAAATTTAAGTCAGGTCTGTGATGAAAATAAGTCTGTGATATTTATTCTGTTATGTTACTTGTTGTTAATTTATATTATACATTAAGGAAAAGGATGAAATGTGGTTTGAATGTAAGTAACTTTTTCAGTAAGATTTCAATTAAAATTTAAAAATTATATAGAGTGGCAGATTTAAACAGAAGTATGGATGTATTTTCTAGGTGGAAGTCTAATCTGATGACTTAGTTCATGACGATCGGTGTGTTGACACTGATATGCTTTTCTTAAACTTATTTCAAATTTGACTGTATCTGGTAATATCCAGACACATAATATTTTATAGTTTTTCTGGTAAGAAATGTTTTCCTAAGACATGAATGATTAATTGTTTATCAAAGTTAATGAGTATTTAAGGTATGGTTATACATATAATATATACTTATGTTGATTGTCATGTCATGTTGTAGATGCTTGAAAATGACCGAACTAGGTCGAAATATAGCAAGAATAAGATAGAGGAGTAGTTTTTAAAAAATTCTTTCATTCCTACAGACCCACAACCTCATAATAAATTAAAGTTTAATTATTCCCATGTTGGGCAGAAGCATGGACCCTTATGCCGGACAGTCTGAAGATCGTTAACGCACCTGTATCTCTAAAAAAACTTTACTATCATGTTATGTGTATTAAATCCAACACAGTGAAATATCAATAATGCCAAAAAATCAAGGGCTTAAATGACTTGAAATAGAAATGCGTCATGCAGGGTCTTAAATAAAAGAGGAAAACGCCCTGAGTACAAATATATAAATATATATTTAGTAGAAATGAGTTATCGGGACACTACTCGTTTATATGAATGGTGGTGTTGACATCTAGATATTTTCATTATGATTATTATTATTTATTTATTT
>KZ651132.1:680121-697405 GCA_001010745.2 Gerris buenoi
GGGGGGGGGGGATAAAAAAACCTGTTTATACAGCGGCTTCTACGATTTGGTTGCAGTTTTATATTTGTTTATTAAATAAAGTATTGGTGCTTGTTGGAGGCTTTGTTTCTCCACCAAATGTTTAATAAACTTCTCCAACTTTATTAAATATTTACTGGAACAGTGCCACGCCGTTCCAACATTTTGATTATTTTTATCGAGCTATTTTTCTTAATTTGGTCTTTTCTTTGCGAGGAAGCTATGTGCCACATTAATTGGCAGAGTATTTTTAATTACATTAGTTGTCTTTAAATATTTTGTATTATCTTTAAGTTTGTGAATAAATGTGTTTTTTAAATTTATTTTAGGGGTATAATACTAAATTTTGTTGTTCCTTTAATCGATCTGAGTGGAAAGAAATGTCTTTTGGCCTACACAACGCGCCGCTTGGAGGAGGAATTAAGGCAAGTGTTGGGTTCGCTATAACACCTAAGGGCTTATAAACACTGTGCCGAAGCTCATTAATAAATCTTGCCTTCTGTTCCACCTACGAACTGAGACTACACCTGCCTCCACATGCCCTTCAAAACAAACCACGCCACATCCTACGCCCTTGTTTCATCACCCTACGCAAATTTCTCTCATCCGCCTACTCACTCAACTTTGACCTATTCATCGCTATTCCCTTTAGAGACCTTTTATTGAAACTTCCTTTGATAAAAAAAACGGTTTACACAAGAAGGGTTTTTAAAATTCATCTAGAAAATGTTTATTCCCTTTTCTTTACAACTGCTCTGCTCACCATAGCTAAATTTGCTATGGTCTCATCTACAATTTGAGGCCCATGCGATAATATTTTTCATAATATTCACTAATACTAAAAAAGGGTAGACTATAGTCTTTTAATGAGAGTAAGTAAAAAAACAGGTAATTATATTTTTTACTGGCGGCTTCCCTTAATCTAAACAAAGGTTATAATTTACGATTATATTCTAGATTATATTTAATTTTCTAAACAAAGCTTTTTTGAAGTGAATTTGAAATCTCGTTGTATAACTTATATCAATAGTGAAGGGAGCAAGTTTGTTCAAAATTATCAGCAGGAAAAAATATGTATGGCACTGGAGGAAGTTCTAAAAGCGTGTTAGAAAAGCTAATGAATCAATTGTATTTTATAACGGTACTGAAGTGAACAGGCCAGAGAGTGGAAGGAAGAGAGCATAATGAGTTGGAGGCATCCTGGCGTAGTATGAGAGGGTCTGGAAGGATCTCGAACAGGGGTACGGGTTAGGGTCCCGGCCCCAGGCCAAAGCACCAGTCTACCCTCGTAGCTCCAAGCTAAACAGCGATAGGGAATCGCTCTTGGCAAAGCCAAACTCATTACAAGGGTGTCCAATGGCCCGTAATATCCATAGAGAGCCGCAACTTTCATAACCTTCCTAAACTGTTTTACACTTCCCATCCTATATCCAACTCCCCCTCTAACGACAAAATCAAATATCCATGCAAATTTAATTCACATCATAAAAAAAAGATACGACAATATAAACGTTTAATTTAATCTAATGTGTGAATAATGGACGCATCCTGGTTTCTAGTTAGTCACCAATTTTTCAATTTAACTTTATCTTCTTTTTCAGTAAGAAAAATCTACAAAGAACCAACTGACGCAAGTTTAAATCGTTGTCCATTTCTCAATGAACATTGATCTGTCTTCATTTCTCTCAATAATCGGATACATCCAATCCCTTTTTTATCAATAGTATTCTTAAATTTAGCATGCATAAGGAAGATTGCTTACTTTAAAAATTTAAATATATTTTCATTTAAGTTAAATAATGTTCATCTTAGAGTGTAAAGTATAAATGAGTGTAAATGTGTACCCTTCAATCCAAATGATACGGTAAAGAAACATTTGTTGTAAAAAGCAAGATGTTTTGATTGGAAATCACTGTTATGATTTGATTTAAGTGTAGGTTCGTGTAGGACTTGATGGAAGAGGGGCATGAAAGCGAGAATTATCTTGGGTCCCAGATTGCCTCGGAAATAAAGGGGGGAGAAGAGTCAATTTGACGGAAATACACAATGATGATGATGGGTAGAGAAAACAGCCTGAGGGGATCATGCAAACAGTCCAAGTCCACAATACCATCTGTTTTTGACACCATTAACTACTACGTAACGTTCAGTTTGCTTTCTTCCTCTTTTCATTGACTGAATCATAATATCTCATCTGATATGCATGAATATTGAATCATCTTCTTTTATTTACTCATGATATTTTATTTAATCAAAAAAGAAAATTTGTGTACCCCTTTCTATTCCATTAGTTTATGTCACTTCGAACAGTTTTCCTTGCCAATATTTGATCTTTTTTTCACTCTCACTTTACCTTCAAACTAAACCTCCAATTTATCAAATACTCCCAATTCCTTTGTCAAATCTATTTCACATATCAGCATAGTCTTCAACTTTTGTAAGTCATTCTCTTGTAGTCATAATATTTCACAAATAATGTATTTCTTTTGCCAAGATGTTAACTGTTTTCTTTTCACACTATTTTTTCCTTCTATCTCGCACATATCTCCTCTATAAGCTTTCCTTATTTTATTTATCGTAAACTGCTACTCACTTCTGCTCTCAAGTGGCCATGTATTTTGTTTAAAAAAATAAAAATAAATCAAATAAGGATTAGAACTTTTAATAAGTACTTATAAATGAAATAATATGTTCTTAGTCTGAGTGAGAGTTAAATATAGCTCATCGACTGTGTTTTTCTTTAGTGTGTGATAGCGACTCATCATAGAATAGGTGTAGTTCAATAACCAAACAACGTCTTCAGACAAATCTTCACACAATTATTTTGTAAATTGTTACAAATACAATTATTTTGTGTGAAGACGTTGTTTAGTTATTGAACTACACCTATTTTATGATAAATATAGCTGATTAGGAGTAAAAAACAAAATATTTTTAATTCAAAATCTAACAATTAATATAAAAATTCCATTTTTGAAAACTGGTCTTATGTGTAGCATTTTTTTTTTCTCCTGTATTTTTTACCTTAGTTGTTTCTATGTGCAAAATTTAGGGAAGATTGAATGACGGGAAGTGGTTCAAAATTGGGGTAATAGGTGTGCGATGAAACTTAAAAAGTAAAGAAATATGACGCCAATTTGTTTTTTTATTATTATTATTTTGGTTTCTCTATTCTTCACTTTAGTTGTTTCTATGTGCAAAATTTGGAGAAGATTGAATGACGGGAAGTGGTTCAAAATTGGGGTAATAGGTGTGCGATGAAACTTAAAAAGCAATGAAATATGACATCATTTTGTTTTTTTATTATTATTATTTTGGTTTCTCTATTCTTCATCTTAGTTGTTTCTATGTGCAAAATTTGGAGAAGATTGAATGACGGGAAGTGGTTCAAAATTGGGGTAATAGGTGTGCGATGAAACTTACAAAGCAAAGTAATATAAGACCAGTAATAATAAAAAGGCACATAAATATATCTTAGAAAGGGTGTCATTAACAACATATCTTATAAAGTAACTCCGGATTTGAAAATGCCGCCATTTTTTTTATTATTTTGTTGATAGTATTGTTTTTGGTATTTTTGTTATTCGTTATCATTGAGATTTTGTGTTGAAAAGGGTTTTTTTTCTCTTAGTCATTGTTTGTGTTCTATCGCCATGGCTAAGGAACGGTGAGTTTTGATTGTGAAAACGCACAACCAGAATGGTGAACATTTTTGCTTTGAATGTTTGGGAACTTCGTACAATTCTTGGACATTAAAATGCATCAAACGAACAAACTGTTCGTCGGTTAATCAATAAATTTGAATAAAGTGGTTAATACATGACATCAAAATTCCTGGACGTCCGTGAAGTAGCCGTAGGGAAGCAAATGTTGATGTTGTGCGCGATTTTGTTGCTATGAGTCTCAAGAAATGCACATGGTTCCAGCAACAATGCAAAGAATCTTGACAATAGATCCGTACTTACACGGACACAAGTTAACACAGGAACTTGAACCAACGGACCACAGGCAACGACGGCAATTTATTAAATGGATGCTGGAAAGGGAAAAGAGAACGAGGGTTTTACAAAGCGCATAATTTTCACCAATAAAGCTCAAGTCCATTTAAACGGGTTCGTAAACAAGCAGAATTGCCGAGGGGATGTAACCCAAGCGTGGTTCAAGGAAAATAAATGCATCCCAAGAGAATTCTGATTTGGAGTGGGGGTTTGATGGTCCTTACTTTTTTTGAAAACGAAGAAGGAAATGCTGTGACAGTGAATGGAGTTAGTTACATTGTGATGCTCTCTGATTTTTTTTTTTTTTTATCTCTTTTGGATCATATGAACGTCTAGAACTTATAGTTCCAACAAAACGTCGCAACTTGCCACACTTCAAGTGATTAGTATCTTAGCTCTGGTTTATTGGAGATAGACTAAGAGATACTCTAAAAAATTAGAAAGTTTAAACCAATAAATTTAGTGGGTAAGTTCTCCCATAATTGAGGGGCAAGAAAGAGAAATAAAATATAATATATATAATATTGAGATTGAGCTGAGAGGTTGTACACAATATAAAACTATAAAAGATGTTATTGACATAGATAGTGAGAGCTTACCAAAATGTAGTGGAGATGCATCTGTGTCGGCTACATAATTCGAACTCGTCCTCTCCCAGCGGGAGTGAGGGGCTCGTCGAGTAGGGGGCGGCAAGGATCCGGGTAAAGCTGGTGTTTACTCCTCAGGCCGCCGCGATTCGAGCGCTAGTGTACGTCCCGCGTTAGACCCGTGGCTGTCTCATTAGGACGTAATTACATATAGATATATACTAAATAGAAATAATTAATGGGAAAAAATATTGGGCAAAATAAGTACAACCTCGGAAATAATTAAATATAAAAGATAAACTCAACTAGGGAGAGAAAGAAACAAAACCCAACATCAAGAGAAACAATCGATCTACTGCAGAAGAATTTGCTGGGCAAATCTCGTTGCGAGGAGACCAAACCTACGTACCTTGAACATGTGACTTGACACCGTGTGATTTATTTATTTATTTTTTTTTATGGGGTTACACTATGTTATCAGTGTACCAGAACAAACCCCCAAAATATTTTGGAACTTAAACAAGAAATTCGACGTACCCGCGACGAACTTGATGGGGCAATTATGTTACTGGATAATGGTAAACTTCATGGATAGTGTGATAGCGTGTTGGACTAGTGGGGAGGGGGGGGAGAGGGTTAAATTATTTTACACGTTTAAATTTAAGCATCTACTGAAAGAGAATAGTATGTAGCGTAATTTTTAAGACACCCTATGCAATATCAATTATAAAAATAGATATTAAAAATATGAATAAAGTATGCACTAACTTCCTTAACATTTTAAAAAAATTATAAATGTTAATTTTTCACTTGTTTCATTTGCTTATGCTTGCAGTTACTTCTCTTTCACGCTTCTTTATTTCTTTTATCTCGATTCTCCATTTAATTCTGTCATTCTGTTCACTCTATTTCATTCTCATACAACAGTATTTTTTTTTTTTTTTTTTTTTTATATATAAGCTGGGCAAATTTTATATTTTCTCAGGCAGAATTGAAGTTACTTACTTTTATTTACTTCTATTTTTCTAGTATTAAAGGTTTTCTGCTTAAATTAGAGTAGCATTCCAAAAATAGGCCTAGAAAATGCTATAGAAACTTCATACTTAGATTTTACAGTGACGTTTGTAATAGAGGCTAATTTTTTTCCAATTAGTATCAATGCTGATTTTTGCCATGATAATATGAATAATAATAAGGTAAGTATATCAATTTAAAAAAATCTATGGATATCGAACTAATTACCATTAACAACGCATTCGATGTCTTGTAAAAGAAAAGGCCATAATTATTGGGTATCGACTGCACTGAGTACAAATTACAAGAAATCGATTAGTGGAATCAGGTATCAGTTAATTAAATTTCATGGGTAGATATTTAAAAATACATTTAAATCCGAGATATCCACTCAAATATTATTATCCACTTTTATTACAATAATAAAAAAATGTAAAATGTCTAAATATGTTTATCCTGTAGGAAAACCATTACATATTTATTTTGTTTCACCACTGCTTCTCCGCACTTGTTTTCGCTCAAGCAAATTCAAGCTAACAATTTCTCTCTAAATAAAATA
The DNA here is from genome assembly GCA_001010745.2 of Gerris buenoi. Taxonomy (NCBI): domain Eukaryota; kingdom Metazoa; phylum Arthropoda; class Insecta; order Hemiptera; family Gerridae; genus Gerris; species Gerris buenoi. The sequence continues at coordinate 686,298 of KZ651132.1, forward strand.
TTGTATTTTTCCTTCTGGACGGTTGATTAAAATATTCCGTTATTGTTGTCTGTCGGGCAGCCACTGAAAGGGCCTACTGCTCCCACCCTATTACCTTTTTGCCTTAGGCCAACTTGGGGATTTTTTTTCGGGTCAATACTTTTTTCTCTCTCTTAACAAATCGTAGTTTATTTATTATTTTTTTTATTTTATTTTATTTTTTATTTTTTTTTTCATCGTTAATAATGGATCGACTTTTGAATATTTTTATATCGTTGAAAAAGAAATGGATTCAGGGTTTATACAATAAAAAACTCCACTTCCGTTTATAACCATAAATAAGAGGAATTACTGAATTTAAATTAATTAAAACAATTAAAAAGTAAATTTTAATAGTTTATTGATCTATAAGCAGTGAATATGATAAGTAAAAGATATTTAGACTTCATGAACAAGATTTAATTAATGCTAGGATCTTCATTTCAATCTCTTTTAGCCAAGAAAAAACTGTATAGCTTTACAAGTAGATACCCTCCTTAATCAGAGTATTTACACACACACACACACATATTTATAAACTATACCTACCTAAAGTGACTGACTAACATATGATCCGTTTGAATTAGGAAAAAAAAATTGGCTAACAAACCTACCAACTTACAAATTTAACACCAACTTGATTTTTGTCAATTAACTACGATGTTGTACTTAAGCACATGATAATCACCTTGAACATCAACATAGGCGACCGTCCGCTTTCAACCGGTCTGTTTTAGGTTTCTGTACAAAGTACGAAAAGAAACCTTATATAACGGCTCTGTCTGTCCGTCTGTCGTTGGCTTGTTTCAATTCATAAACTGCTATAGCTAGAAACATAAAATTTGGCAAACAGGTGCATCTCGGCGTTTGATGCAACTGGACGCATTTTGGAGTTTCTACACTTAATATTTTTAAGATGGCGGCCCGGCCAATATGACGGGTGAAAAAAAAAAGTTTTTAGTTACCAGGGCATGTTATACATCAATTTAAAGTGTAGAAAAAGAAAATGCAACTATAAAAATAACAAACGTAATATTTTTAAGATGGCGGCCAATATGGCTGTTGACTAAAAAAAAGTTTTTATTTACCATGGCATGTTATACATCAATTTAAAGGTCTTGAAGTGTAGAAAAAGAATATGCAAGTATTACACCTGATAATTTTAACTAAGTCGTACAGAAACCGGCGATTATCGCTTCACGTACTTACGTGAAGCGCGCCTTACTTGTTTTGCTTCCGAGCTTTTTAACATGTCTCGCAGACTCCAATAAATTAACTCCTACTAAAAATTCTAGCTTGTTGCTGTCAGTCAATTTTATCTTGGACGGTAAGGGAAGGATTGAGATGAATCTGAAGAAAGAAAATTTTTACTTTAATAGAATGTATACATGCAGATATTTTGCTTCCTTTTATTCTCCAATCTTTTCATATCTTTTTCGCAAAAAGAAATAAAATTATATACATAGATATATATATATATGTATATGCTGATCCTTCTAAACCAGCAATTACCTTACCATCCATCTTTATCCAATAAAAAAAAAAAAAAAATCTAAATAACAAGATAAAAGTGTTAATGGCAATGTTGTTCCCCGTGTATTTATCATTGTCTTATTACAAGAAACACACTATGGCTGAGGATAAATAGAAGTAGGGATTTTACAGTTTTTTTCTTGGTGAAGGCGTAGCGTTTTCTTGTTGAAGCGCCGATTTTCCACACCTTGTGACGGCAAATTGCAAAAGCTTCTTTCTGTAAGGGAGGCTTGGTAGAGGCATTTTATCGCCTTCTAACCCTATCTTTCGTTTCCTTTACTCCTCACTCCACTGTTCCCTCTTCCCCTAACTTTCCCCGAGCTACCCTTCTACTACATTTTACCTCTTTTTCTAGAGAATTATTTTATTCTCGGAAAATTCTTCCTCTCTCGACAACAACCATCTGATTATCTTACGCTTCTAAGAGTTTTCATTTGTACAAAGTATTAAGAGTAACCTTAAACTTAAATATTAATGTACTAAAACATCATTAAATTTCTCCCCTTAACACAACTCTACATATTTAATGAATACCATATGAAAAAAATATGTATGATATTCCCACAAGAGTGAGAACAATGACTAGATACATGATATATTTACTTTACCACATAAAAACGGTGTTAAGTAACACTCATTTATGCATGCACAATACGCTCTCTACACACATTGAACATAATATGCAACATACATACATACATATAATTATAATCGTAATCCATTTAATTACCAATTTAACAATGTATTTTCCCTTTCTCGGAAAAACCCTAGTTACCGAGATATTGAATAATAATAAATGTAATCTCGCTGGATATGAAATAAACTAATGTAAACAATCCTCATTCCAAAATGAATGAATTTTAGTTACTTTTGTTACAATAAACTAATTATTAAATAAGATATTTTTAAGGTTTAAATTCAGTATCACCATGAATAGGAGGAATTATTTTCCGGGTTTGTCTGAGTGTTATTTGTTTAGTTAGATAAATATTTGAATATATAATGTTTTGTTTGCAGCTTAAAAATATTTTCCTATAATTCAATATGGACACGGCTTTAACACACATTAATAAATATTTAACCCTTCATATTTCCTTATCATTCTCACTTGTTGCTAGTTACCAAACATACGTTGTCTTCTTTTGCGTAATGCCCATGCATAAACATTAACTAGACTGTTGAGATGGTAATGACTATAGTCTTAATAAATTCAACAAAAAAAAACTTTTATTCTTTTTTATTTGTTCACAAACAACATTTGTTTTACCGTGTGTCCAAGCGAGATCAAAGTAATATTGGTGATCTGTCTTCAATTACAAACATCAAGAATGTGACCATTAGCAATAAATATAATTGCCTAAATTAATTTATACTAGGTGAGCCTGCTGCTGCATTACGCAGCGTCAAGTAGACACATGTGGCTTAAAATAAACAGATTTTCCAGAGGCATTGTACGTATTTGAAGATATTTATACTCCGTATCTGGTGACGTTGAGAAAAGTTGAAGTGTAAGTGTTTATAGCGATAGAAAATGTGATAGGTGCAATACCAATTCATGTTATACATTATCAAAGCTAATCTGTGCCAGTGCCAGTGTTTAAAAAGAAGAGTGATGACTTTGTGTTTAGTGGTACCCTAGTTTCTAACTGTGATATATGAGGCTAAAGAAGTGGAAGCGAGACGCCCGATCAATCAGAAGAAAGAGTCTATTCAGTTGGAACTAAAGTTACTGGTGATCAAATAAAGTAATAAGTATTTCTCAATCCAAATGAGCTTGGGTGTACTGATGTGATTTAAGGCCCCCATACACGATTCAACATTTTTGCGCAAAAATCATGTTTGTGCTAACCTGATATTGGGCAAATTTAGGCCCTACACGTGAAACACACGTCCATTCACGGCCAAAATGTTTGAGTAAACATTTTGACCGTGTATGGGGGCTTTGAGGTAGAGATCCGCGGGTTACAAAAATCCTGGTAGAACCCCTGTAATGCAAAATCCTTATCGAGCTACTTCTCCAGTTAGTGCTGATAATAAGAAGATTTCGATAAAATGGAATGACTGACTAAGAAGGATTGCAAGCCTTATACTGCTCGTTCCTAAACCTAGCGGAGAGTATCGCTTATGTGTTGATGTTATAAGACACATTAATAAATATTTAACCCTTCATATTTCCTTATCATTCTCACTTGTTGCTAGTTACCAATCATACGTTGTCTTCTTTTGCGTAATGCCCATGCATAAACATTAACTAGACTGTTGAGATGGTAATGACTATAGTCTTAATAAATTCAACAAAAAAAAACTTTTATTCTTTTTTATTTGTTCACAAACAACATTTGTTTTACCGTGTGTCCAAGCGAGATCAAAGTAATATTGGTGATCTGTCTTCAATTACAAACATCAAGAATGTGACCATTAGCAATAAATATAATTGCCTAAATTAATTTATACTAGGTGAGCCTGCTGCTGCATTACGCAGCGTCAAGTAGACACATGTGGCTTTAAATAAACAGATTTTCCAGAGGCATTGTACGTATTTGAAGATATTTATACTCCGTATCTGGTGACGTTGAGAAAAGTTGAAGTGTAAGTGTTTATAGCGATAGAAAATGTGATAGGTGCAATACCAATTCATGTTATACATTATCAAAGCTAATCTGTGCCAGTGCCAGTGTTTAAAAAGAAGAGTGATGACTTTGTGTTTAGTGGTACCCTAGTTTCTAACTGTGATATTTGAGGCTAAAGAAGTGGAAGCGAGACGCCCGATCAATCAGAAGAAAGAGCCTATTCAGTTGGAACTAAAGTTACTGGTGATCAAATAAAGTAATAAGTATTTCTCAATCCAAATGAGCTTGGGTGTACTGATGTGATTTAAGGCCCCCATACACGATTCAACATTTTTGCGCAAAAATCATGTTTGTGCTAACCTGATATTGGGCAAATTTAGGCCCTACACGTGAAACACACGTCCATTCACGGCCAAAATGTTTGAGTAAACATTTTGACCGTGTATGGGGGCTTTGAGGTAGAGATCCGTGGGTTACTAAAACCCTGGTAGAACCCCTGTAATGCAAAATCCTTATCGAGCTACTTCTCCAGTTAGTGCTGATAATAAGAAGATTTCGATAAAATGGAATGACTGACTAAGAAGGATTGCAAGCCTTATACTGCTCGTTCCTAAACCTAGCGGAGAGTATCGCTTATGTGTTGATGTTAGGAGATTAAATCCTTTGACATTTTAGGTAATTATCCTAATTTTTCTTCATCAGGTATGGCTGAGGGCTATCTTTAAATACCTCTATCTGAATTCTACGAGTACGAAAACAGCATTTATCTCCCCGTATGGGTTTGGTCATGCTAATGCCCTAATTATATATAAAAAAAAACTGATTTTCAAGATTTTGGGTCATTTTAGAGTAACGGACTGTGAATATTTCTTTGATGATATCTTTTTCATAGGAAAAAAAAAAATACAATATTAATAACGATAAAATTACAGTGGTACTACGTAAAAAAAAACTCATAAAGCAGACAGTCCTAAACAAAAACTAACTTACAATTTGGCATGTTTCAAATAGCGACTAAATAAAGCCTCTATTTGATCATATGAATATATGATATAGGACTAAATTGGCATTCATTAAACTCAATATAACATAAAATATTGCACTTTGAAATAGCTGTTTAGCGAAAGAATTGCGTGATTCACTAAAATAGAGAGAAACTTAAGGGGCAACAAAAACATTGCATGCTGACCATTCATACAAATCCGTCAACTATCACGTGAAAATTACAAACAACCATGCATCCGAGCCAACCAATTTCAACAAACTCAAACAATCCTTTATTATACTGTACACAACACCAAAAAAAGTTCAGTAGTATTGTTTTATGTTATCTTGAAATTAAATTTATGTAAAGTAAATAAAACTAAAATTATTATTACTAATTCTAAGGCGCGACAGCCCATGCAAGGTTTGGGCCTTCTGCCATTATATCTGTCATATGGCCTGTCAAAAAGCTTAGGCATCACATGATTGTTAGTATGACACTTCATTCAGCTGTATAGGTGGAGCTACATAAAGCTGTGGCTTGCGCAACGACTCACCGTATCTTCTTGCAATGCGAGCTACTTTCACGTGTAAGTAGTTAGTTTAATTAAGTAGTAAGTTTTTAATTTTAATTTTTCTAAGAAAAGGCTACGAAAAATGCCTATTAGGAAAAAAAATTGGCTAACAAACCTACCAACTTACAAATTTAACACCAACTTGATTTTTGTCAATTAACTACGATGTTGTACTTAAGCACATGATAATCACCTTGAACATCAACATAGGCGACCGTCCGCTTTCAACCGGTCTGTTTTAGGTTTCTGTACAAAGTACGAAAAGAAACCTTATATAACGGCTCTGTCTGTCCGTCTGTCGTTGGCTTGTTTCAATTCATAAACTGCTATAGCTAGAAACATAAAATTTGGCAAACAGGTGCATCTCGGCGTTTGATGCAACTGGACGCATTTTGGAGTTTCTACACTTAATATTTTTAAGATGGCGGCCCGGCCAATATGACGGGTGAAAAAAAAAAGTTTTTAGTTACCAGGGCATGTTATACATCAATTTAAAGTGTAGAAAAAGAANCAATGTATTTTTCGTCTAAAAATCATGTCGCACTTCGCGGCGCTATAGCTTCGAAACTATTGACTTTAGCGTATAATGACATTGAACCTTTTTTGATGACAATTTAAAGTCCTATCAATTTGATAATAACTTATTTTTGACATATCATCGATGAGAACGAAGATATTTGCCAAAACCGAATTTCGGTCCCTTTTTTTCAAAATGGCGGCCAACGCCGACCTCCCTCGAGGGGGGAAACTTAGTATGTTCATCAGGGGACCAAAATAAAGCCATAAACCAAAATTCAGCTTTATCCGATTTTTTTCCCCGTTAATGGCCTTTTTTGAACTAACGCTCTTGGCCTATTAATTTTTTTGTCTATTTTTTATTTTTTATTTTTTAGTCGCTATATTTTTAAAATGTGTGGGAAGGTACTATACATATATATGCCACATTTTAAAGTGATTGGACGAAAGGTGTAGCCGTGAGAGCAGGCGACAGATGGACAGACAGACAGACACACGCAGGAAAATATAAGGATTCTTGGTTGGCTACGGACCCTAATTACAATTATAAGTTTTGAAGATTTCATTTCAGAGGAAAAAAGTCAAATAACAAATAACATTTATGTAACAACTTTAAATTCCTTGCAAGTTATAAATACGGAAGTAAAAATATTCTTAAAAAGAATGAATATTATTGAGTATAATAAAAGAAAAAAAAAGAACTTGCTACTTTGGGGATGTTTTTGTTGTATCAAAAGTATTACGCGAGTAAGTTTATTTTTTTATTGAATTTTCACTGTATTGGAGTGGGGAGGGTTCTGTTTGCGATGCGGGTAAAGCATGCTAAGGAATTTTAGAGGGGAAAAGTTGAAACACGTGGCAGGGTAGAGGGGAGTGGAACCGGCTATGGCAACACTGGCTAGACATTTGATCTAGCTATAAATCCAAACCTGACTCACTTAGTATTGCCACCCCTTCTGCCATATGGAAAATTAACTTCATCAGCTTATATGCATTCTATGAATTTATTCCACAAACGTTTTATTCCTTTACAAATACCGAACATTTTGTTTCATCTACGAGTATGTAATAAAATTTAATTAAAATGTGCAATGTTAATTTTTCAAAAGGAAATATTTAGGTTTATAAAAAAGTGATTTTAAAAAAGTGTTCTTGTTTTAAAATACGTCTCTATGAAAGTTTTAGGGAGATCAAAGGAAACAATTCTACTGGATAAATCGTATTAGATTCGAGGATCTCAATGTTGCTTTATCACAAAGTTAAAGTACGGGTAGGAAGAATCGGCTTTCAGGAATTTACTTTAATAGGGTACCTGATATCCCAGGACCTTTCAACAAAGTATACTCATATGGACACCTTTTGGTTCTATATCCGTTATTTTATCCGCTTCTAAGCTTACATGATGTGCACAAATTCTCCCTGTGAACATTCTATGCATTCTTAAAATAGTAGAAAATGACAAGAATAAATGTCACGTATAAACTTATTATTTTATGTGGTTTGTTTTATTTGACCCTTTTTTATGTAATATAACATAAAAAATATATTATGTTATGTTTCCGTCTTATATTCTTTCTTCAAAAAACTTCTTAAATGTATATGATCAAAAGGCAAATACTTTCAAAGCAATTTGAAAGTTGGTATATATATACGTAATATATTACCAGCCTTCACACTGCGCAACGACCGGCACCAAAATCAGTGGCAATGCTAGAATCGGTGTCAAAGCTAAAAAAAAAATCAGTTTATTATGTTTCTTAGTGCAAAACAATTGTACTATTATGTAGGCCAAGCCATTAAATGAATTGTCTTACCATTTAATGCAAACTATTTTTTACTTTTCCTAATACCTAAGTAAAAGTATTGTTTTCACTCAAAAATCAGAAACCAAGATTTCGCAGACTTATGTATGTTTTTAAGATCATTTGAGTTGTTTTTAGATGGATGTCTTAGTGTCTGTCTGTCTGACTGTGTCGCGCATAACTCCCATAGTTTTTAAGCTAGAAAGTTAAAACTAGTCACATAAATCAGTCCTTACATTTTTTTTGCCCTGAAAATCACAAATTCATGATGCTGTTAACCTATTTGCTGAGTCAGCAAACATTAAAAAAATTCTTAATCAGTTTACGATTGTGGTGAAATTTGTAAAATTATAACCACTTTATAAGAAAATTTCCACTGAATTGAGTTTTGATATCTTCCGATATTTTTAATCGCAATTATCGACTTTTGAACTATGAAACTCTAACGCTAAATAATGTCAGAACTATTTCGCTGATGAAGCTGAAAATCGCACCAATTATAACTTTTTATAAGATAAATAATTCCTCCGTATTTCAACTTAATATCTGCCGTCATTTTGGCATTATTCGGTAAGGAAAACTTTTAGTTAAAAAGATTGTTTATTAAGTACATAGTTCTTTTTTAAAAACTACTATTTAATTCTTTGAGTTTAACATCATTAAGATTAAAATACCCCATGAATAACTTTTTAAAGGCCATTTTTTATGCAATAAACCAGTCAGATTTAAACCTATTTGAAAGCCAGGTAAAAACCGATAAATAAAAACGAGCATAGCTTGCTGCAGCCAGCTTCCAAAATACGAAAGAACACGCACTGTGCGTTGGAATAATTACATTCCAAAATAATTTTGTTTTGAAGAGACTGTAGAACAGTGAATTATTTAGAAGGAAGACGTCCCAGTACTATTGCCTCAGTATGAGAGGCCAAAAAACTGAAAAAATACAGGCTTAAATGTAAGGTTTTGTAGGCCCCTCGAGCCGAATGTTACTTAACTGTAAAATTTCTTGTATGTATATTTTTAAACATTTAAATCATTTCAGTAAAATATATTTTTTTAATATGATTATACTTCCCTAACATTGTATTTTTGCATTAAATACTTGTACATTTAGCGAAGAAACCTATCCCCTGCCTCATATATTTTATAGGCCTTGGAGGCCTAGGGTGAATAATAGACGCTACGTGGACAACGTCTTACTGTGAGGGTTAAAATGCCCAAATAAGTTTTTCCCGCCACTGCAATACTTCCTCTTTATATACAATAATAAGTGTATGAGAAAGTAAAAATATAAAGTATTTTATTTAAAAGAGTAAGTATGTAGAAGTCAAAGCTTCCTTGGGTACTACAATTTGTCGAACGATCAGATAACTATAAAATTAAATGCACCAATTTAAAATATAAGTATTACTTTAAATAAAATCCCGGCGCTGGAGTCTGTTTTCCTCTGTCTGTTTCCCGTAGTTAATAATATATTTGATTTAAATTAAAATTTAATCTTTCCGTAGTATGAATACTACCAAAATCGTAAAATATGAATTTATAAATATTACTATAACATCGAGAGTAACGGAAATGTATATAAAGAAGAAAAAAAAAACAAAAAAAACAAAAAAAAACACGAAGTTCCTAAGATATCAGATATTCAGACATAATGTAAACCTTTCATGAAAATTTGAGATTTGAAATTTTATTATTTATATTGAGACGAGAAATTATTTAGACGCATCAACTCGTCTTTGTTTGAACGTTTTGTAAAATTTTATTTCTATATATGTTCAGTAGATAAAGGAGGTATATTTGGTTATTTGACGTCTATACCGGCATTATTGGACAAGAGAAGCAAATATTATACAAGGTTTTCCCCGTGCCTAGAAGCGAGAGAGTTTACCTCGTGTCTGAAAGTGAGAATATATTTATTTATTTGCATTTCTTATTCTCTTATATATGAATAAAGATATTTCTCAAATAATAGTGAAGATCGAGACGACAAAAAGCGTGGTTTTTATGTTAGATTAGTTTGTATATTTTATCCACGTGCTTAGTCAGGCACGAGGACTTTAAGTTGTTTACGATCATAATTCTACAGTGTTCAGTTTAGGTACGTTGCTATTAAAGCGAATTGCGGGATGACAATCCCCAGCTCGGCCATCATCGCCACCGGAAAATTGTACTTAAAAGTTACTATTCTGTCATAACGTGATGACTTTTGACACATAAAGACTTCCGCTGAATGTTACAATAAGCTTAATTAAAAAGGACAAAATTATATTTAATTTTTTTTTTGTAGAAAAAATTAAAGATGTGTACATTTTGGTATTGTTAAGAGCGCCAAGACTTGAAAGATATGTCATTTTAAAAAAATATTGGATGAAGGATACTTCAAAATAGTAAATTAAAAGGTCTTTGAACTCTCTAAGCCTCGAAATAAAATTTATTTTATTTTATTTTATTTTAAACAAAATTTTTTACGAGCCCTCTACAGCCTAAGCCACGTGAGAGGCGCTCTTAAGAGTACAATGTACATATTAGAAAGACAAATAATATACTAAATTTAAGCTAAATAGATAAAGAAAAAGATAGATAGAAAAAAGATATTAAATAATTAACAATACTTTTAAATAATATCTACAAATAAATAACACTTACAAGTAATAGGAACATGCTCTTAATAAATAATTACATTATACAGGGTGATTCACGATAAATGTTACAAACTTCAGGGGGTGATTCTACACCCCAAAAGCAACAAAAAATTTCCTCTTGACCCCTGTCCGATTCTCAAGTGTAAGGGAGTTATTTCGGTGTTTCTGGTTTTTCTGTAAAACACGAGTTTTCTTCATAAAAATGGTCATATCTCCCAAACTGTTGTTCCTAATGCAAATTTGAAACAACCATTGAAAAGCTCATTAAATTTTCAATAAGAATGCAGACCTTAAAAGTTTCTAAAAACATTTTTCATAATTCCTATACAATCGCAATTGGAAGCAAATGTAAGTTTCTGAAATTCGGAAAATGTTATTTGTGTTTTACGCAAAACCAATTCTTTAGCCTTAGCCTGGCAAATTTCTCCAAAACTTCTCCTTTTAATAAGCTTTCCAACGGTATAC
>KZ651132.1:747104-763503 GCA_001010745.2 Gerris buenoi
TTCCAAATTTCAGCACTTTCGCTTGAACGGTTCGGGCCCTATGAACCAAAGAGCGACGGACAGACGGACACATCACCCTCGGCATAAGGGTTTTGAGAAGTATCTACAAAACCCTAAAAATGTTAAATACAATTTAGAATATGAAAGAGTAAAACTAAATATTCGCTTTAGATATAAATTTTAATTTATTTTCCTAATCTTAATGAATAATATCAGGATTCAATATTGTTAACATGTGGGTACATATTGGGTAATAAGGGGAATCGTTAATGTGCAACAATTTTAATTGTTTCAGATTAGACTTATTTGAATCAAAGTTGAAAAACCAAACCAAAGAAGAAAGAAAGAATCAATGATCATTTTAGAAAAAGCGTAAAACTCTGGCACCTATAAATTGTTGATGAATTAAATCGATTTATAACATCAATTGAATTTGTCGAAACAGAGTATTTGCTATTATAAATTTTTGTTCTAAAAATAAATAACTAGTTATTATATTCACGGAGTTTAATTAAGTAATTTTAAGAAGTCAAAAATCGAATAATAGATTTCTGTAATTATTCCTGACGCAGTAAAATTTAGACTATTTTACACCATTTTTGTATAAATTCATAAATAAAATTGTAACAAAACGCTTGACATGCGACATTTGCTACCTGCTAAACGCTAAACCAATGTTTATAGCCCTTTTATCATTGAGTGTTTCATTATATTTTAATTTCATACCTTGTTCAATCAGCTGAATTTTTGTAATAATATTGTGATAATTTATCATTAATAATTAAAATACACTTAAAAGGTTATAATAAATAAATGTATTATGTAACTTCTAATTTTGAATATTCTGCTAAATATAATTCGCAGAATTATTATTAAAAAAGAGGGTAAAAATCTCTATTAATATTTAAATCGCTTGGGCAATGATGTAGAGGTTTTATTGAATGAAACAGATTTGGCATACTAATGAGTATTCATTAAAACTTTCTCTCAGAGCAGCTAGGAGCCGGAACCTAGGGATGTGATGAAGCTTTTTATTTGTCTATAGCTCCGTATTTTCCTCTTTCAACTGCAATCCCAGGTGAAGTTGTACGTATTTGTGATAAAGCCATACACGTGTATGTGACACGTAAAGCCTCTACAGACGGAGTGAAGTGTGAGTTTGTAGGCAGTGTTTGCAATGAAAGTGTTTGTGAGTTGTAGGAAGGTCCGTGGCTCTTCCAATAATTGGTCATGGATTGCCCGATCAATACATCCCCTTCCTCTCTGTCGCCCCTTTAGACCTTCCTTATCCCCTATATTACGCTTAACTCTATTAGACTTTTTAGTCAATTAATCTCAGTCCAAACACTAATTAAATACTCGTTCATAATCCCCCCGTAAATATTTCCTCACCGGAGTCTTTCTTCACTTTAAAAATGACGTTCGACGTCATTAATTAGTTAAAACGAGAGTAATTGTCCCAATAATGAATTGATAATTCATTAAAAGAAATCGGAATTCTGACATCTCGGGTTAGCTCAAATAAGGCGAGGAGAAAGTCATTAATGAAGGATATAAAATCTAAAATTACGATTTTATAACTAATTGCCGATTAAAAGCGACCCTCTGAAATCGTTTTTGTACCGCAGCTAGATTTTACTTCATTATATTTTTTTTATGACGAGCCATACTTTTATCGTATGGTTCTATAATTTAGATCATTAAATAAGACATTATCGTCTTAAGTTTTACTTCTTTTTTTGCTTCCGAACTTACCGAAGGTAACGGAATAAGTTATGTGATCGTTCCGAAGAAAGACAATTTTTTGTGACTTCTATTAAAAAACTTTTAGACATAAGCATTTATTGTTGGTTCCGTGTCGTCTATCGGACTGTCGCTCAACTATTGCGAACCAACATATCTTATAAACTACTCGTCCGATTTTGATGAAATTTGGATGGTAGGTCATAATTAGCCCATTGTCGGTCCCATATAAGTTGAATCTTCTTTACACTGGTGTACACTGGGACTTAAATGAAAAAGCTATGTTAAAAATATTTAACTAAGTTACATATTAATTGAATTTTTGGCTTTCTAATGCAATGTTCTATTTATTTATTCTATCTTCCTCTTCTAATTTTTAACTCGTACTTTTTAAAAACAAAATATTACCAAGATAACACCAGTCAAAATCGTTTTGCATTTATAATTTAAAGTGATTTAGAATGACGAATAAAAATAAATCGAGTTTTAAGAAAGAGAAAAAATAGAATGATCCGTGGTTCGAATCCCGGCGCTGAGGTCTATTTTTCTCTGCCTGTCTCCCCTTGTAAATAATAATTATAATTTGATTTAAAAAGAAAAATAGGAGGAAACTTGTCTGAGGGTAAAGTTAATAAAATGAATCGAGTTAAAGGGAGCTAAAGCTAAAGAGGACGTAGGTCTAATGATTTCTAGTCTATGACTGGTGTGAAGGTTTGTGGGGCAAGGGATGAAGATTACCCAAACAAATTGCCCCAGGGAAGCTGCCAGTGTTGCTAATACCCAGCCTACACTCGCTCCTACGTTTCTCGCCTCCATACAACTAATCTCCGACACTGTTTCGACCCTCTTTTTTTTCTTTCCCCAGTGTTACCCCTTTTTTCAGCTAAAAACCTTGCTACTAACGCAGCTAGCGATCCTCACAACCTAAATTACTTTTCATTTCATAAGCTTTTTTAACGGGACCAAGGGAAAAGGGAGGTAAAAACTGAGGAGGATCTTTCTTCTGCGTTGAATACATACGGAAAGATAAAGAGAAAAAGGATTTACAGCTTTTTTCTCCTTCTTGGTGAATTATATATTTTTATAACGTCACAAGAAAACATGAAACGTAATACTATGACCTGTAAATTATAATCTACATTATTTAAAACAAGCCGTTTTAAATAATTTAGGCGACAAGCTAAATGTTATATCAGAAAAAAAGTAAAATGAAGTAAATTTATTTAGAAAATTTAATACTTCTATTTGAAGACCAACAAATCAATACAAATATTTATTTTTATTGGAATATATGAAGCTGCCTTAGCAGCAATATCATTTCGAGGCGAGTCGTCGCCGTCGAGACACAAATATTATTGATTAAAGTCTTTTTCTCAGTTTTAGTCATCATAATTGCAATATTGATGGATACTCTTTTTTCCGAATCCGTCCTTATTGTCTGTATTTCTTAATTTTAAATTTTGTATGCACAAAATAACCTTCAGGACATCTTTTATTTATATTAATGTAATCAAAGTTGTTCGTAGACAAAACCGCGGACCCTTATAATTCCTTTTTAAGGTCCGAAGGCGAAACCAAGGATCCTTATTATTCCTTTTTAGGGTCCATAGGCAAAACCAAGAACTCTTATAATTCCTTTTTAGGGTCCGTAGGCAAAACCAAGGATCCTTATAATTCCTTTTTAGGGCCCATAGGCAAAACCAAGGACTCTTATAATTCCTTTTTAAGGTCCGTAGGCGAAACCAAGGATCCTTATTATTCCTTTTTAGGGTCCATAGGCAAAACTAAGGTCTCTTATAATTCCTTTTTAGGGTCCGTAGGGTAGGCGAATTCAAGGACTCTTATAATTTTGTGTGTCTGTCTGTCGGTCCGTCCGTCCGTCTGTCACATGCTCTCACGGCTACACCTTTTGTCCGATCACTTTGAAATTTAGCATTACCCACACATTTTAAAAATATAGGGACAAAACAAATTATATTTTAAAAAAATAGGGAAAAATAACTTAAGGCTTAAAAAATAAATCATATGAAAGAGTACGTCGAGCTAATTTAAAAAATATATTTTTTTGGTTATAAGCTTTGGTAGGGAAACGTAGAGAAGTTTGAAGTAGGTGTAAAAAGTGCCCCTCCCCCTCTACCTCGCTTAATTAAAGTAAACAAAAATCCCGAAAATTCTTCGGCCAAAAGTAGACACCACTTGATATGTTTATGTTTAGTCCGGTTCACTGGAAAGTTTTTTTATGTGTTTTGAGAATATCGGACATAATTGTTCAAAGTAGCATAGATACTACTTCAACAATACAGTGTTGCCTATGGGCCCTCGCTGTGTGCTCCCTAGCACACACTTGACCTGTTTATTTTATCTTACAAATTGGCATTAGTTGTTTAATTTAGTGAGATAATATTACCTAATATATTTTTTGTGCGATTGATATATAATTAGATAATACAATTAAAAGGTAGAATTTAGATACAGTGAAACATTAGTATAAATATCATAGAACGGGAGTTGGTGGTGCTGACCATGTTTAAACAAAGTTGAAATTAATTTAGGAATTTAGGGTTGAGGGCCATCAGAATGGCAGATGATACGGAGGGGCGGCATCTAAGCCCGGGGGCTAGTCACTCCATTACTCCCGCCTCTCACAGTAATTCATCATTTTAACAGAGACTCCGTTCCACATAACTCGATTTAGGTTTCCAACTTCTCTATTAGGCTCGAAAATTCTGATCCAACCATCAACTCCCGACTTTCCAACAGTTAACTGTATTACTTCTAAATACTGGTAATTGGATTAGTAAACTTCTCCTCAAGTGAAAATATAGTTTAACCACGCATATTTTCAGTACAGTGGGAAAGTCTACAAGCATCATGGCTACCTATGACAGTAAGTGGCCTTGAGAGTATTTTCACGCTGTAATGGCTTAATTGAAAGAGAAAAAGGTCTCTTATAATTCCTTTTTAGGGTCCGTAGGGTAGGCGAATTCAAGGACTCTTATAATTTTGTGTGTCTGTCTGTCGGTCCGTCCGTCCGTCTGTCACATGCTCTCACGGCTACACCTTTTGTCCGATCACTTTGAAATTTAGCATTACCCACACATTTTAAAAATATAGGGACAAAACAAATTATATTTTAAAAAAATAGGGAAAAATAACTTAAGGCTTAAAAAATAAATCATATGAAAGAGTACGTCGAGCTAATTTAAAAAATATATTTTTTTGGTTATAAGCTTTGGTAGGGAAACGTAGAGAAGTTTGAAGTAGGTGTAAAAAGTGCCCCTCCCCCTCTACCTCGCTTAATTAAAGTAAACAAAAATCCCGAAAATTCTTCGGCCAAAAGTAGACACCACTTGATATGTTTATGTTTAGTCCGGTTCACTGGAAAGTTTTTTTATGTGTTTTGAGAATATCGGACATAATTGTTCAAAGTAGCATAGATACTACTTCAACAATACAGTGTTGCCTATGGGCCCTCGCTGTGTGCTCCCTAGCACACACTTGACCTGTTTATTTTATCTTACAAATTGGCATTAGTTGTTTAATTTAGTGAGATAATATTACCTAATATATTTTTTGTGCGATTGATATATAATTAGATAATACAATTAAAAGGTAGAATTTAGATACAGTGAAACATTAGTATAAATATCATAGAACGGGAGTTGGTGGTGCTGACCATGTTTAAACAAAGTTGAAATTAATTTAGGAATTTAGGGTTGAGGGCCATCAGAATGGCAGATGATACGGAGGGGCGGCATCTAAGCCCGGGGGCTAGTCACTCCATTACTCCCGCCTCTCACAGTAATTCATCATTTTAACAGAGACTCCGTTCCACATAACTCGATTTAGGTTTCCAACTTCTCTATTAGGCTCGAAAATTCTGATCCAACCATCAACTCCCGACTTTCCAACAGTTAACTGTATTACTTCTAAATACTGGTAATTGGATTAGTAAACTTCTCCTCAAGTGAAAATATAGTTTAACCACGCATATTTTCAGTACAGTGGGAAAGTCTACAAGCATCATGGCTACCTATGACAGTAAGTGGCTTTGAGAATATTTTCACGCTGTAATGGCTTAATTGAAAGAGAAGATATCAAGGTTTGAAGTATCTCCATTGATTAAGTATCTTCATTCATTAGTATCTTCATTCATTAAGACAATTTCCTCGCCGTTTCTGACTGTTTTACAAATACGTCTTTTGAGTTTGAGGGTGATGAGACAAGTTTTACTCATTATTAAAAATTCGGCTATAAGCCCATTCTTTACCTTTTGGATGATGATTTTCATCGCTATATTTTATTTTACATTTATTAGAAAATTGTAACTACATCATTTTACATGTTATAAGCAATTTTGATGAGAAATTTCCTTTTACTATGACTTGAGTGATTTAAAGTGAGAAACTGTCTAATAACAGTACTCACAGATACTAGCTTGAATTATTACAATAATTGATACAACATATATTTTTAGACTTGTAAGCATTGTTCAATAGATCACGTGGCCACTGCCTCTTTAGACGTCGAGGTGGATTTCCAGGAATGAATGGTGATGATATGGTTCTGAATTAAAGAATTGGGAAGTTGGGATATGAAGTCATGGAAGGATTTATATCGGGATATGGCTAGATCATGGACGAAGAGGACTTTAAGGTCGTTGTGAAGGGTGAAGTTAGAAACATAGAAAGGAGCGTGGACAATTCTTCTTAGGATTTCCTAGCGCTAGGACCCTTTCTGATCGCACCATGAAAATCATACAAGCGATACAGATGTTTTGTATTTAATCTTGTCACCAAATATTTACGATCTTTGTCTGATCGTATCGGTCTGATCATATCGGTGAAGTTGAACAGGTGGAGGGAGAAGAGATATGGGGTCCGGGACCCTAACAGATGTGCTGACATAATGCACATCATCATTAAAAACATAAAATAAAATAGATTGTAACCTGATCCATCCCAACTTATTGATGCTAATTGGATAAAGAGTGCATGAGAAAAATGAAAATGCTATAAGTAGACAACTTTAGTTAACCACAATTTGCACAGAACTACAAGTTGTAAAAACTTAAATTATTAACTTAAGTTGTCCACTTATAGAATTCAATGGCCTCTTCTCTTAAGAATTGTCTAGTTCAAACAACTGCCGCTAGGTGTCAATAGGATTAGTTTTAGATTTACCTAGTTACAGCATTTTCAAGCTCTCTACCTAATCATAACAAATGTATAGATAGCTTGAAATCGAAAAAAAAATAGTTATCTACTTTTAGCACTATATAACCACGATGTGGTTATACGTATTTAAATGGTCATATTTACATTTTTAGGGTAAGCAAAACCGAGGGCCATTATAATTTCCTGCGTTACTCTGTCTGAAAGTCGTTAACGCGCCTGTATCTCCGAAATTAAATAACACAATAATTTGAAACACAGGGAAAATAAAGGGGTTAAACACAAAAACAAGGGGTATAAGTTAAATAGATTGGATTTTTTTTTTAACGAAATCCGTCATATGGGGTCCTAAAAAAAAGGAGAGGACGCCTTGATTAAAAAAATATATATATTAGGTTTTGTGTTAGTACTAATTTATCTTTGTGTTTCTAATTTTAGTAAGAATCTATTTTTTTTAACAAAACTACAAAAAATAAAAATAAATAAATAAAGTTATTCTTTGTTAAAAAAAAAAGAAACGTTGTAACGGGTCCAGTCAGTTGTCAAGAGTATAACTTAATGTCACGGTCTGCTGTTTTAAGATGGAAGCTTTAATTGTGTGTAAGTAATATTGTTTTCAACTCAGTGCAAGGAAGGGGTAGAGGGAGCAATGCGACTTGAAACGTGGTTCATTATGCTAACACTTTCAAAAATCGAACTAAAGTGATCACGTGGTCACTGGTCCTTATCTTTTTGGTCTATTCCTTGGCTTTCTGTCCCCACACGGGTCAGAAACCCCAACGGTTGTCAACAAATCCTTATCAGTAGCATTTATTTGATACCCTACTTAAAGCAGATAGCTATTGATTATCTATAGGAACTGTTACACGTATATTAACGACGTTACTGCCTTTAGATAATTAATAAAGTTATCAACAAACATTAAAGTACATATTTATGAAAAAAACTGAATTAAAAATAAAAATATTTAATGTCGTAAGAAAATATCACTTATTCTTAACATATCAAGATATCGATACTGTTTCACCGAACTGCCGCTTGGGAGGTTTAGTATAGGGGTGTAGCATAGTGAACCACTTTTTGAGGCCCGGATTCTATAGTATTGTCCCCTCTACCCCTTCCTTGCTCTTAGGTTTATCATTAAAATAAACGTTTGTTTGATTATTCGTTACACTGTTGGCAGCGGTGGGACGCCATCTAGAAGAAGAAGGAAGTTCGATTTCGATTGGGAACACAAGCTGGAAGAATTGAGAAATCCTACGAAAGAAGATCAGATAGGGTGAAAAGCCAATTCTTATGCCAAATTAGTTTAATGGAGAGGGGGATTGGTTCGATTATCCTGACATCATGAAGAAAGTTGATAAAATTAATTGCTTCTCCAATAAAGATAGTGATTTATTTAAAAACAATTTTTCGCAAAAGAAAACAACAACAACTTACATTAAATTTGAGGCTCATCTTCTAAGTAATAAAATTAGACTGATTTTTCCACGACAAAAGACGCTCGGGATGAACTTGCAAAAGATCAATTTATAGAACAGATAAAAAAAAATTATTATAGCAGAGAAGATTGATTCGGTTTTACAGGTGGAAGGAGATCTAGGTTCAGAGAGATGTAGTTCACATGGGGGAAAGAATAAAAACGCAGTGCCTCTAACAGAGATAAGGCTTGTGTCGCTACGAACCATGTTGAGCTCCAGTTGCATGAGCAAAAACTGAGCGATATCAAGTTGAAGTTAATAAGGGTTCAACTAGCTGATAATTCCGATAGGAAAATTAGAGTACCATAAGAACGATGATTTGCGGTGATATTCTTTACAACTCTACAAGGAAACCAAACGCAGGGTAACACATTATATATGTTACTCCTTCGTCATTTCATTAGAAACTGCCCCAGCGCTCTAAGGGAAACTTCGAAAAGCTGATGTGATGGCCTGGATTTCGGCTATGATACAGGCTAACTCTAAGGGGATGGGTGGTACCGGAAAATTTAGAAGAGTTGCGAGCTTTCCTGGGAACCGCAGGGAATTACAGGAAGTATAATTAATATTTTGCAGACAGTGCAAACTGTAATTAAATTAACACCCAAGGGCTCAATGATTTTGTTTGACCAATCGTGTAAGAATGCTTTTGATGAGCTTAAAGGTAAATTGACCAATACCCCAATATGTCGTATCCACCAATTGATGGAACGTTTTTATTGGACACTGCTGCGAATAGTTCAGGATTAGGTGCAGTGCTAAACCAATTCCAAAGTGGCAAAGAAACTGTATTCACGTATGCCAGCAGAAGGCAGAGAGCAGGTTCTGCGTGACACAAAAAGATATTTTGGCATTAGTTTATGGAACAGAGCAGTACAAGAACTATCCCGAATTATATTAATCAGACGCCTCGCTATTGCGGCTTCAAAACTTCCGTGAACCAGAAGGGCAAGTGGTCAGGTGGTTAGAACGTGTTGCGAGGTTTGATTTCTAAGTATAGTAATAGACCAGGGAAGTAACATGCAAACGATGATACTCTCCATTCAATGTAACCATTGCAATGAAGGATGATGTTGACACCAAACCCTCTATACACCTTCTTAAACCTTTCCTTAAAAGACAACTACCACGCCATCTCTGAAGTGTGTTTGGAACGATAGCTGTGTAGAAGATAATATTATGAATACCCATATTTGCTGCTTTAAATGAAGCCCCGATATTATTCGTCAGAATTTTAAGGAATTTTCACACTCGCGAATTCTCGTTTGAGGAGACTCAAGTGACGGGAAGACAAACACGGCTAGATATATATAATAATGAGAACCATTCACATATTTAAAGCCGACGCATTTGCGCAAAAGCACGTCAAAGAAGAAGCACAGAAAAGCACATGGTTGTTCGATGATTATCTGATAGCACATTATTTATTTTGGATATCTACATTCACATTATTTTCGTGAGAATAAGACATTAACCGAACCAAAACACACTAACCACTTAACGCTTCACCCTTCTCATTCTCATTTCCACATTTCCCAAACCACATTCGATCCACCATCGTAGTTTTCTTAATCAGGGAACAATTTGGTCCCATGACTGTCTGTGGTCCAGATCGCTTGATCACTATTTTACTACTATCAGTTTCTTGACACCTCTACCAACATCGATAAACTAAACCCGTCCTACAGAGCACCAGACTGAAGCAACATCTTATGTACAAAAAAAATCGGTTCGAGAAAACTCAGACAAACTTTCTTATATAGGAGTTCATAATTACTTAGACTAATATTTTCCATTTATTAGTTTTCGTATTTACATTTAATCATTATAAAACATTTCATCAAAACTTATCATAAAAATAGAGAGCCAGGGTAACCGAGCGTGTTAGGACGCTTGCTAAGCTATCACTAAGTCGAGGCAACTCGAGGTCGTGGGTTGGATCCCGTGCCATGACACTCTGAATTGCATCAATGAATCGCGGACGGTGCAGAGCGAGGGACACCCTTTATGGGGACTTCCTCCACGCTTTGACGCTCGCTTATATAGCTTACTAATGACCACACCATACTCGCTTCGGCGCGGCGGTACAATGTACAAATGTATGATGTGTGAAGTAGCTGGAACTCTCCACCACGGGGCGTAAAAAGGGCCTAAGTTATGGCCTAATTGCAAAGTTCGAACAAGTGGTTCGTCCTACCTGTTCTAGTAGGAAGTACTAGACTACTACTACTACTATCATAAAAATAACTTCTCATGGGTGGGGAATCGAACCCGGGCTCCCACCATCCGCGTTTTAAGCTATTTTCTCAGGAACTAGATTTTTCCCGGGAAAACTACTTATATCGTTAGATTCGTATTTAAATGGACTATATTATAGAGTTGTTTATTCAAAATCGTCGGAACCGTTTTCGAGAAATAAATTTTTTTTTTCACGTTTTTTCAGAGTTTTTGGGGGGTAGGGCCCCCAAATTAGGAGCTAAAATTCATTTCTCGATTTCGCCTCGGGGTATGATTTTTTTGAACATGTATGCCAAATTTCGTCAAAATCGGCCTGCCATATGAACGCAGGCGTACCATATGGTTAGGCTTTAGGCGTCTGCACAGACGACAGACGACAGACAGACATTTTTTTAAAAGCACTTTTTTGGACTCAGGGGACCTCAAAACGTGTAAATCCATCGAAATCTCAAAATCGAATTTTCGCGCCATCACAATACTTTCTCTTTATATGAGAAAGTAAAAAAGCTTTTATTTACTTAAGGAAAAGCTTTCTCCGAACATCACATACTTTATTGTATGATTTATCTTTCACAATACCTCTTCTCTCTTCATCTTTGAAGTCAGATAAAATTGAAACCTGAGGGGTTCCAAACATGTAACAAAACATAAAACACTATGTTACCGCATGAATAAATAAAATAAAAATGTAATTATTTTCCTTTTAATCACTTTATAAAAAGTCACACGTTGCTAAAATAAAGGAAAAAGGAGCTTTAAACATTAAATAAATAACTTGGAAATCAATAGGTATAAAGAAGGTCAGAACGTAGGTTAAATAATGACGTTTTAAGTATCATAAACAAAGGACTTACAAAAAACGAATAAAAAACCTTTTAAATAAAAAGTAGGTAATTATTATATCGACTTGAGTAGAGAGAATCCCCCACTTGTTCTTTTATACACAAAGTTTTTTTTCGTGATATTCATAATACATTTTTGTGTTATAACTCGGCCGGAATAAAAAGTTTTTCGAGAGGAGGAGGGGAAATCCTTCTCATAAATTGTGAATAGAATGTGGAAGTGGATTGATGTTGAATTCTCTAGCAGTGCGGTTTCGCGAGGGTTGGAAAAGACGTCGAGATCCCTCGGCGAGAAAATACAAAAAACTCCGAGGTAAAGGAGAGGGGAGAAAAAAAATCGGGTAAAGAAGGTTAGAAGATGAAGAGGGAGGGGTGCAAATAATTGATGTGTGTGTAAGACCCGTTGGAAGTAAAGTAAAGCTAAAACTCTTAGACACAAGTGTAGAGGAGGGAAGGAGTGAGATAGTAAGGTTAGATTTATGATAATACGGACTAAGGTGGGGAGAGCGGAAAGGAAAAGGGCTAGAAAGGCGATTGTTTATACCCCGGTCCTGTCCTGTCATTTGGAACCGGACCTTTTGCCTATAACGTGTTGCCAAGCTTCTCTATCCCGTGTCCTTCAACCCTCCCACCTCCCGACCTCATTTTCTTCTCGGTAGCTTCCTCAGGCCGGTTCCTCCGACACGTTCTCTCTGCGGTTTTCGGACCTCTGTATCCCCTTGTTTTCTCTCATCGATTCCGAGCCAAGTCCGTCCGACCAGAACCGTTCATATCCTACCTTCTCGTGGGGTTATATCGACCACTAACCGGATTCCCGAGTAGGAGAGGCTCCGTAATATCGTCTCGTTCCGCCGTGGAAACCGCTTGCCCTCATACATACCAAGCCTAATATCCCATTATACACACCCTCTCTCTCTCTCTCTCTTCATGCCTTGTTATCTCTACCGGCTTCAACGTATAAATCCCAGATTCAACCGCAATTCTCAAACCCATCCTTTACACTATTTTCAACAGGACTGTTATGATTCCCGTCATCTTTTTTACCATTGATAACACAATGTATAACTATTATAATTTTCAAATGAATATTCTGATTTAAACAAATACATTCATCTTGACATACGTTAGAAACTGGAAAGAATAACTCTTATCTACTTAAAGTAAATAAGAATCACCAACATTAGGCATTATGTAACAACAAATGCTGTCCAAGATGACTTATCCATAGATTATAGATTACTGGAAAAACATTGCTTCATTCTTTTAGATGAACTTTTATACCTTTTTATATACTAGATAAACTTACCTATATAAATAAAATTTTATTTAATTTCCTTTTTTAATATTTTAATAAATTAAGTTGGCAGATTCATGTATACTTACTACTGAAGACTAAAGCCTCTTAACTATTTATTATCAAACGCGGTTTTTTTTATACTTAAATTTTTATAAAAATAATTATTTTGCAATAGCGCGGAAAATTCAAGTTTCGACAGGGAGCCAATAACAGTCCCAGATTTTGTTTACTCTAAAGTAGGGACAACAAGGTAAATATAAATGCCACTGGGTAACCGCAGGATAACCGCCTAGTGGCTTAATTGTTTATAACGAAGTTCCTTATGGCTTATTTCGGCTTCTGGAGCCCGGGTGTGAATCCGAAAAAAGGACCGTCACAAAACAGACGCCACGAAATTTACCGATGACGATAACTTGGGTAAAAGTTTGCCAATTTAGTTGAAATTCGGTACACATGTTCATTTTAACAATGCCCAAGACGAGTTCGTTGGACAACGTTATCCACCGAAGCATTCGCGCAACGATCGCGTAAACGTGGAAATTGGAAAATTGGAATTTTAGGACGGGAATAAATGCTTACTTCATCTATTCAATGAGACAAGCAATTATTATAAATAAAGATTTACGATACCTTGCGTTCTAACGTAACTATTTTAATAAAAATTCATACACATCGCCTAAAGTAAAATTGAAGGGCATATAAAATTTCAACCTGATGCAAGTAGAAGTTTTTGTGTAAAAAAGTGATATATTTTATATTATATTAAATGGAGTAATATTCTAGCGGAGTCTGAGGGAACAGACGTGTTCCTTCACTACAACCATCGGCCTTAACTATAAACTCCTAATGATAACTTTTTTTCTCATTATACAATACATTATTTGCAAGACGCTCACTTCAATGATAAAAAAAAAATTTTTCTTTTAATTTTGTCATAACTCCGCTAATTACAAATAGTTAGCTATTTTTAATTTTGTCTCTTTTCTAACTCCGCCATGTATATTATGTAGTTAGTATCGTGTAACTTAGCAGTGTGATTTTATAATTTATTTTTGATGGTGAGCTTAAGGTACTTCGATCCTACCGGATGTCCCGCGACACCACACGTATCTTTTTCATAACATAAGTTGGCTAACCAGAAGATGACAAAACAATTCGATTTGTAAAATCTGGAGTTACGCGTCGCATAAAGTTTTGACAGAAATAGTTAAAGGTCGAATTATATTATGAAAAAAAAAAAAAAAAAAAAAAAAAAAAAAAAAAAAAAAAAATGTGCACCTCTAAAATAGGTGAGTGAAACATAAAAGAGAATATTTTATATAATCGAGTAGTGTCCCGACAACGGGCGACTGCAACGGCGACGGGTGACGACTCACCTCAAAATGATTTATAACGTTACATATTGATGCGCCATAAACTGGGATTGAACCAGTGACTTTCAGCACATGAGGCGGGTACTCTACCACTGAGCCATCACCTTGCACTGAAGTTACGAGCATAAAACTTACTATTTAAACAGTAAATATCTATTTAAATATTTTAATATGATTTTTGACCATATTTTATTCTGCCCGTTGTCACGGGCATAACGGCTAGTTTAGGTATAAATTATTTCAAATGAATAAGAAGTAGGTTTTCATTACACTTATACTAATAGAAGCAAATATGTTATGAATATTATTTAATATTTAATAAATGTATATATTTTACAAATATGAGTGAATTGTCTTATGGTTTCTATCTTATACAGGTACTAAAATAATTTGTTTATTTGTGTTTTCGTAGAGAGAAAATTTTCCCCTCTTGAGATGAGATTTAAGTCAATGGTTGGAGGAAGGCCAAAACGTATTCAGGAACTGTGGGAGCTACACAAGGGGAATAACTTAGCATAAATATCAATACACTTAGCAAACAAGCCGACACAATGCCTCCAAGACTCCTTTCCTTTCCTATCAAATGGAAATGGGGGAATCATGTAGAATTATATTCACGTCAGATTTACACTCTCTACCTCTCTCTCTATTATTCTTTTTATTTGCTATTTAAACAAAATTGTAGCGTACATGTATTCAAAACCGTATATAAGACTTGTCAAACACTTATACTTCAAGTACTTGTTACACAAAGAGAAATTTATTCTTGGAAATATACTGCCAATTGGTGTGGCACATAGCTTCCTCAAATCCTATCACGTACTGTATAGATTTTATGCTTTTTACAATCCATTATTGTCTAATTTGTTTAATTTTTTTCCGTGTTTTTATAATGTCAAAATTGTTTTTATTATTTACTTGAATTAAAGTATCAATTTAGCAAAAGTTAAAGAGGTGTATGGGGTGTAAATTACTTAGTTGTCTGACACCCTAATATAACAATAAATAAATAATATGGAGCGGAAAACGGTTAAAATTAATCTGGGGCTAATAGGAGAAAAGTCTAATACGAATCATATAAGTAGGTACTTTTGAAGATATAGGTGTAAACAAATGTTTATGTTCATGTGGAAGAGAAATAAATAGGCGCAAAAGGTTGAAACTTATATGGGACCAACAATGGGGTAATTATGACCTCATTAAAATTGGACCAGTAGTTTTTAAGATATGTTGGTTCGCAAAACATTGAACTACAGACCGACAGACTGAAAAAGAGACACGGAACCAAAAATGTTCCCTAATTTATCAGAAACGGATTTCTGTCTTGAATTGTTTTGAAATCGGAAACATAAAATATTTTATCGCCCTCCACTTGTAAACATTGCTGACCTGAGCGGAAAGGTAATGTTCCATATTACAGCCCTGGGGCTGGTAATAATGTATGGTTTATCCATTACAGTGCCGCTAATTTAGTTCAAGAAGCGGCCGCTTCCTGGCCGGGCTGCGGCGTGCAGGGAGCGCTAGTAGTACTCAGCGTCAGCTGTTCAATTTGTAAACAGTCAATATTTTTATAACTGCAGTTTGTTTTGGTTATGATTTAACCTTAATATGCGTTTATTGATTTTGAAGATTACGGCAAAATAGTTTTTTGAAGTTAGTTTACATGTGGTGGGCGATAAAATAGTGTACGCACTACGAGCAGTAAGCGCTATGAAAGGCCTCGGCCTGTAATAACGCCCTTACTGCTCTAGTTGCGTAAATAGCAATTCACACTTCAGAACCATCATACCAACATAGCTTCCGTTACCACATAGCTTCGAAGCTTTTTGCTTCAGAGCTTCTGGAGAAAAATAAATGTGCTTTATAGATACCCACCAACAATTGAAATTTCTTTAAAATTATGAATAATATTTAGGAACGCAGCAGCGTTCCGCCCCGCCAAGTCAAAATTTCACAAAAGCTGCCAGTGTATATATACTGTAGGTGACAAACTAGGGTTTTTGAGGGTCTGCAGCGTGAAATACGTACAAGCTACCTTAATAATTTTTTAATATCTTTGAAGGCCGTGTCCTGTAGATCAAAAATAAAAATAAAATTGTCAAAATCGGCCAAGTAGAAGTAGAGAAAAATAGGTTTGAAAATGGTAGTTTTGATGACTTCTTCTTATTCGTCCTTCATTTTATGTTGACGCGCCTACAGCCTAAACTACTGAACCGATTTTATTGAATGAGGGCTTTTTGGATTCTTCTAG
>KZ651132.1:764064-788262 GCA_001010745.2 Gerris buenoi
TCCTCTCTAATATGTGCCTGTATATTGTTAGTACTAGTTGTCTAGAACTAAGACTATGAGGTGAACAACTATCTTTCCACACAAACCTCATGTGGCAAATGTGAAGGTGAAACAAGAAATTGTATTGGTGTTTGATGAACATAAAACTTCCAGTTCAGGAAATGGCAAGGCACACCGGCAAGGAGAAGAAGCTGAAAAGCATTTATGTTGTTAGTGATGGGTCAGGAGGAAGTGCCAACATCACTTGGCGGGACAGAAAGTTGATTTCCCAACTTTTTTTGAACCACAGACTTGGCGGGGTGTTTTTTTACCACACAAGTAGTTTTTGGTCAGATTATACATATATAGATACATTTCATCCCTGTCGTTTTGGTGGAAGCTGTTACTACGGTTAGATCTAATAGCAACAGAGAAAAATAATATAACGGTACAATATTACAGGTAAAATCAAAGTAAATAATAATAATTATGTATAATCTTAACAGGACCTTCTAACAGTAAAGATGCTGTAATACCAAGAATCTCAATCATAATGCTACCCCTTTGATTACAGTTCAAAATATAAAATAATTGTTTTTATAACATGGCATAAATTAAAGTATTTTCCATTTTTTTAAAAAGATAGTATTGCTTTTTCGCCCGGTCAGTTATAAGTCGCCTTTTCTTCTATCAGTAGAAAAATTGTAGAGTCCATTCTTTCACCTACAAAAAAACACAATCTTAGAACTATGGTGACCCAACATTTTTAGGTTTGGTAATTTTTTAAGTGGAGTATCATTTTATAGGTATTAAGTAGATCACAAATATATCTATCGCGTTTACAAAATGGTGGCCATTTTAACCCAAAAGAACCAAGTAATAAGTGTCTACCTAATATGATAAATGATGATATACACTCCTCTAAAAAGGAACTTTTTATACATTTTTTAGTAAGAAAAGAAAGTATGAAATATTAATTTTTATGACTGAAGAGACCGTTTTAGTAGCTTCCTAGCAAGTACCTGACAGGATTTTTTTTGTTATATACACACGCGAATATACTTGTGTTTATATTTCAAACACCCTATATTGATCTAATTATACTATGGGCTAATATTTTTTTAAACTTAATCTTTTTTTAAGAATATCTATTATAAATTTAAAAATAATCATTTCCGTTGAAGAAGGCGTTGTAATAATTCTGGCAGTTAATAAAATCCAAAGGCATGTAATCAAAGTAAACCATCAACTAGATTTATTAATAAAAGCAAAATTAACATTTCCTGTAGATAAGGCGATAATATTTTTTCTTTTCAGTAAAAATAAGCACGTGCCACCCTTTAAAAAAATTACAATTTGAAAAGTTTAGTTTGATAAAAGGACGAAGAAGAAAAAAAAATTGGAACTTATTAAAAGAAGAGTTAGGGGTAGGAGGAAAAATTATTTGACAATAACCAATAAGGGGGCGTGCGATAAGGGATGAAGAGGGTGCGGCACAATAGGGGCCCCATTACTGTGCAATGGATTCTCCGGATTAGAAGGGAGGCCAAACCAAATTAGCGACCCTTCTTCTGAAGGGAGGGAATGCGTCCTCATTGTACGGGGCAACAACTTGTGATTCATGGGCGTGTAGTCTTCAGACACGACCCTCGGGCGAGTGCCGTGTCCCTAGGTAACCCTCCAGCAAAGACCCCAAACCTACTTCTGAGTAAACACAAAACTAAACATTGCGGGTCAATAACCCCTTTCAGACTTCTAGACACCGTTCGAATCACTTTGTAGTCTAAGTCATCAATCTCCTTTACAATGTCTCCTACCATGTCGTAACTCTATCATAATATTTCTATCAAATATCTATTGAAAACGCAAATATTAATTTAAGGATGACGAAAATACTCTTGTCTGTTGGAATCAATATGAAAGTGAAAGTTTTCAAACAATAATAATCAATCTTTTTAAATATACATTTGATAGTAGAATCAGCTCTGTGTGCAAGAACAAAGGAAATAAGTAGGCTATGAATTGGCAAAGTAATAGGCCAAACAAAGGCCTATTTCCTGTATTATTAACAAAATGTGCAACATGTGTGTCTGTCTATCAGTAACGTTTACGCGTCCGACGATAACTTGAGTAAAAGTTGACCGATTTAGTTGAAATTTGGTATACATGTTCCTGTTACTAATGCTCAGGCTAAGTTCCTTGGTTAGAGTTAGCCGTCTAAGTAGACGTGAGCTTCAAATGTAAAATTCTAATTTCAGAACGTGAAAAGATTGTATCATCACCTATTCAATGAGACGAACATTTTTTTCAAAAAAAAAAAAAAAAAAAAAAAAAAATGTTTAGTAAACTAACAGTGACACTAATATGATCTGATAAAGATCGTTAAAACTATTGAAGTGGTCCTAAACGTTTAAAACTGAGAAAATAACACTTTTACCGACATCTCTGTATCAGGTTAGCAGGTTACGAAGGCTTTCTTCAGAAGTAAACACAGCAAATACATATATACTAATAAAGATAAGGAGCATGAGTTGAGGTTATCATTAAAAGTAGAAGGAGAAGTCTCTCCACGTCAAATATTTATTTAAAAATCAAAGCAGCTTTCGGCCTCTGTAAGGCCATCTTCAGTGCCCAAAGAGCTGGAAACGTAAATCAACTAAAACAGCTCATACAGCGGGGAGGATCATGCAAAGCCAGACACAGGCGCAAGACTCTCTTTTTGTTGATTTATGTTCCCACCTCTTTCGGCACTGAAGATAGTCTGATAGTATAGAGGCTAAAAGCTGCTTTGATTTTTTTAAATAAATAGTTTACGTGGAGAGACTGCTCCTTCTATTTTTACGATACTAATAAAAGTTGTTTTCCATAAAATACCATAGTATATAATCAAACAACTTAATTGGTAAATTTGTTTCTTTGAAAAAATAAATTGTGTTATTAAAATTTTCCTTTAGACTACATTTATAGATTTGGACAAGAACCGTTTTATTTAAAAAAAATATCCCAATAACCTTCAAAAAATATAAAACATGATCATTAGCTGACAAATTAAGTTTTTAAAAGACAAACTTAGTTATATAGAGTAAAAAAAAAAAACTAAAGTATATAAAAGCTTTCTTGTTGAAATTACGAGGAGTAAATCGAAACAGTGGCAAAATATAATTGAAAAAAAAGAAGCAAATTAATATCTCCGATTAATTTAGAAGAGAAAAATAAAATCAAACTTAATAATTAACCTCTAAGCTTTTCCATTAATTGCTCCAATCAAAAATGCAAGTGGAAAAACTTAAAAAGAAGAAGTAAAATATTCATTATCTTAACTATTTAGAAATGTTTAAAGTAATTCGAAACATCTTTATCAAAATATAAAGTCTGAACTTTTAAGAAATAGTGCGATCTTAATTTTTCTTTTCTTAAGCTGCCCTACATTATTCTACGTCTTAACAACTTGTCCTAATTATTGTTGAAAATTCTTTCGTCGAAGAAACCTTTTACAACAGGAAAAATTATTTCTTTTCCTCTCCAATATATATTATTGTCTTCAATAATTTTATCTTAGATTTCCACTGAAGTGTAATAAATGTTGTTAATTGTTATCAGAATTATTTTATTTATAAACAATTTCTCTCATATTATGTAGTAAGGTTTTGTTTCCTGGTATGTAATTCTTATTGATAGTAGAGCCTACAGGAAAAATTAAAAAGATCACTTTTGCAATATTTCGACCATTTGGGTCATTTTCAAGCTAACTAGAAGATTACAGTAGGTTTAAACATATCAAATTATAAATAATTGTCATAAATACACAATAAATATAGAAGAAATAAATGATAATACAGATATTAACAATTTATTTAATAAAGCCTTTAATCTGAAAATCTGTGAAGTCTAGGTTAGAAGTTTAAAAAAATCGGTCCGAGACAACTCAGACAAACTTTCTCATTTATGTACATTTAATTACTATTAGAAATTTCATCAAAAATATCATAAATATAACTTCTCCCGGGCGGGGANTGTGAAAATCAATGAGTAATTTAGGTGATTATGACGAATATGAGGAGAATAATACGTCTTCCAAAATAATTAATTCGGCACAAAATACAACTAGGTAATGAATTAATGCCATCTTTATCAAAAGAGAAATTCGAACTTACACACAAGAAGTTTTTTTCTGTATTTATTATTAAAATCTAACAATCGTAGATAAAGTACGGTACGCAACTCGTGTGAAAACGGCATTTTGAATGCGGGTGTGGTTTACTTCCCTTGCTGTCGCTCGGGTGCAAACTCCACACTGGCATGCAAAATGCTACAACTTTCCGCACTCGACGCGTAATGTACTATTATTACCTTATAATGTGCAATACACTATGTATCATTCATTTGAAATGCTCATTTGGTAAATAGTAGAATAAATGCAAAATTATTTTACATGCAATATAACTGTATACGATATAATTTAATATTATATGCATGTATAATATACTATACTATGCAATAAAATTGTAACTTACTCAGTAAATTCATTACGGAAGAAACTAAAAATCATTTAGAATGTTATTAAATCGATTATTACATAGAAGCTCAATACACATATGCATATGAATATTAAAATTTCAAAACATTTCACATTAAAATATATCAAATTGATTCTGGGTAATTAAAGTGAAGTACTAGTGCAATTGAACCGGAAACTGGCACTCATTAAAGCTTTATTAGATTACATTAATTATACATTTATTATCTAATATTATTATCCTGTTATGAATAAATTCTATTAAATGAATCTGCGTTTTACCTACTCTTACAAGTCTAAAAATTTTAATCAAATATTTCTATAATGTAGTTTTTGAGGTACCTTTTGAGATTGTTACTCCCCTTTGTTTTTTTAATATAAATAAATTTGAATAGAATAGAATAGAATATGTTTATATTTGTGTTTGGTTGTTACAAACCGTACAAATAGGAGTACGCATGTTTACATAAGTGCATAATAATAAGCCACATACATTCCTGATATGATACATAAATAAATAATTAAATCGATTCTTCTAAACAAAAACATGTATATGTAGGTACATACATACACACATACATACATATACAGTAAAATGCATATATATTCTGTTATTTTTTATTTACATTTATACTATTTACATTNCTTTTATTTTAATAATTTATACTAATTAGTTTATCTACGGAAACACAAGATTAATGGATAGGTACGTATTGGAATATTACATATAATAGACACATAACAGATTTTTATTAATATTTTTATTTAATTTTATTGCATACATAACATTTTGCTTTAAATAACTAAAAACAAAATACAACTCTTTCTTTATGCTTATTTACAGTAGTTTTAATTACAACGAGTTTAATTTTAATCTTAAAAATTCATATCTATATTTAGCTCTAGCAACTCTTTTTCTAACCAGTAATTCGATATATATAAGTTCTCTAAGTTTTCGAATTGTAATATATAACGTTCTTTATTTCTATAACTTATCTGTTTAATTCCACAAATAATTAACTCCGTCCCTTTTTTTTTAGCTTGCCATGTTATAATATGGGTTAACTTACGAAATATTGGTTCAGCAGGCTGGTTAGAAAAAGTTTGTTTATTAAGAATAATTTTTTATTCTTCTGGTTTTTATTATTTTACAGTTTTCATTGTTCTATATGTAACACTAGTGCTCAGTCTGTTTGCATTTGATTGTTTAATACACGGATAATTATAAGGAAAGCATGATATTGAGTTACAAGCTCAGAACACGATGACAATTCATTATTTTAATACTTTTAGCCATATTTTAGCAGAATTAAATTCGTTATCAGCAAATTTTGCTGGATGGAAGGAAAGTTATATCGGAAAAAAGTTATTTTATTTATAGTAAGTAGAAAGTTGGTTTCTTTAGTTGTTTGTACACTTTACTAGTGGCTGGGTCTTAAGGAAACTAATGAAAACGCACTCTTTAGCGATATTTCGACCCCTCCTTGGGTCATTCTCAAGCTAGAAACAATTTATTAACATAAAAAATTACTATACAGGCATTAACAATTACAAATCTTTTATTTATTTGATAGTTATTTTATTTGATTTGACATGACCCACATTTACGATCTTCATTTTGACGGGTTTAAAATTTATGATTTATGAAATATAATTTAAAAACATTGTATATAAAATGTTCTTTCTATCTTGTAATTATTAACCTCTCTAGTCATAATTATAAATAATTTTCTATGTATTAACTTGGACTACATCAGCAATTGGAATAAACATTAGGTCAGACAATTTGTAAATTATATTGATGCAACAGGGTTTTAGTTAGTCCAAATCCCTCGAAGAGTTTGCTATCTTTATTATTTAGAATCGTTGCTAAGNTTTTTTGCACGCTATCTCCTGGACTATTAACTCTAATGGTTTTATTATCCGAAAGCAATCAGCATTCTTTAGGCAAATTCCCATTCCAAAGTATACTAAAGATCCCACTAGAATTTCTGGCTCGAACTATTAACAATTTAATTGTGATTAAGACCAAATCTTGAATCAGCTTTTTTGGACTGTTTAAGGAAATGAGTATTTTACGTTTAAAAGAAGCAGAGTAAAATATTCATAGAAAAAAAATCAATTTGTGAAAAACACGTGGCATATATTTTAATATGTTTACATTACTTGCTGAATTTCTGCACTTTGCAATGGAGAGCGTTATTTTTCATTTAATGAAATTATAAACTACTGCCGAGAATCATTAAAATTAATATCGCAAAGCAAGAATATCCCATGAATAAAATATAATTTGCCTCCTATAACACTTATATAATATCCCTTTCCCGCGAATGAATTATAATTTGTAAAAATCCCATTTACTAATTG
Organism: Gerris buenoi; assembly: GCA_001010745.2. NCBI lineage: Eukaryota > Metazoa > Arthropoda > Insecta > Hemiptera > Gerridae > Gerris > Gerris buenoi. The sequence continues at coordinate 770,927 of KZ651132.1, forward strand.
ATTCCGACTACTGAAGAAGCGTTTTTAAATGTTAACTTTTTGGGAATAGAAGAGATTTATTCCTTGTAAATCACTCCACCTCCTCCTATGAAAATGGAATTTAAGTCATCTCTTAGTAAGTTAATTAGTAAGTGGAATTTAGATTTTATAAAAAAATATATACATATATTTTTAAATCTAAAGAGAAACCTTTTTCCAAAGATTAATTTCCAAACTTTATAAGCTTAGTGTGGACTCATTTCCCCGTCATTTTTACATAGCCCCTATTTCCCCCTTAGGGATGACATTTTATGTAATCCATATTGGCAGTTATCAATGTTAATTTTAAAATTACCATAGATTTTATTAAAAGGTTAGTAGACCAATAATCAAGTTGACAGTAGTTTGTCACTTAATATGTGATCTCTTTGATTTGGAGTATTATTTGACTAACTAACCTATAAAGTAACAAACTACCATACACTTGATTATTAGTCTACTAATTAAGTTCGTATTTAGGATCTTGAAAGTCACATTGACCACCAAAAAAGGCGGAACATGATTACTCTCCTCCAGTTTGTTTTTTTCAAATTCCTATTGCCAAGCAATGTCCCTATACGAACATACGAACTTAGCCGACCACATATTCTTAAAAGGTACCAAAATATTTACTTAAACACAAAATTCTAGCGTGATGTTATTCACAAACTTTTTAAACTTTATCTCCTGGACTATAAATTTTCATATAATGTTCTGATTATATTTGTCAAAACCATAACATAACAGCAACCCCTGTCTGCCCCATTTGTAACGACGGAAACCTAAACAGAGAACACCTGACGTCTTGCACTGGATTGCTACAGCAGCGACTTAATGTAGAAGGACAAAGCTCTCACAAGCGGCTATCTTCTCCCTATTGGAGTGTCAGAAGCATAATGGCTACAAAGCCAAATGCTGGCAATGGATAAAAAAAATATATATATATATTTGTCAAAATAATAAAAATTGTGTTATATATGAATTTATGTTTTTGCTTTAGAGAAGATTCATTTTATTAGATGTTAAACATTAGTTTAAACACGTGATAGTGATTTTATATAAAATCTTACAGAAATTCACAACATAAAGCGTTCAGACAAAATGCTCTCACCATATATTTAATTAGTTTTATACTATGAAAAAAATATTTATGATGAAGTTCTTCTTGATTTACTAGTAGCAGTATATAAAAGCAACAGTTTAATTTAACTTTTGTTTATTACATTATATATTTAAAATAAAATGTAAACTAGGGAGTGTTGTTCATATTGGATTTTCTAAAGTTGCCAGAGAATTCAAATATATATATTGGTGGTGTAACAAGACGGAAGGTTTTTATTTGTTTGAAGTGAGAAGGAAGGTTAAGGCAAGGTTTTTAATATGGGAGGCGGCGCCTACAGTCTGCTTGCAAGGGGGAACAGGTTATATAAGGTAAGAATATATATGTAAATCTGGGTGGGGGAGCTCAACCCTTCGGCAAACTTCGCCCTCGACTTTCCTGTAGCAAAATGTTTCTCTCTAATTCTGACTAAGTCCCTTCTTGTATTATACTTCGTCTTATCAGGGTTATTGTGAGCAAATAACTTACAGGTCCTTGGATTCTAACATTTTTATTTTAAAACGATCTGTTTAATAACTTAATATTGTAAATTTAAATATCAATTGACAATATTGAGATAGATATTTTACAATACCTTTAGCATTCTAACCAATAACAATAATCGATAAATTTACATACAAATGGTTTTAAATTTACATATCGGTTTTGTAGAGGATGCTTTCCATTGAGAGTAAAAGGGTGAAGAGTAACATAGCCATTAAATTCATACTAAGTTAGTTTAACATCCTTCAGCATACGATTTTAAAGTAAATTAGAATTCAGCAAAGTAATACTGTGTTTTTTCACACTGCAAGAAGGTACACAATTTGTTTTAATGAAAAACACTGTGGAACTGTGTCAAAATCAGACATTACGTAAAAAAATGTTGGCACAGCATTATGCCATGTCCTGCATCGTTTCGTCGCGTCCGACTCATCAGGGGCCCGACGATGCCCACCAAACTTTGGACCTATACCAACTCTCATACCGCCATTCTTGCTTGGCTGGCAAAACACATGACAATGTAATACCACATTTTTCAACACTATAAGAAGATAACAATTTGTGTTAATGAGAGACACCAAGGGATGTTGNAAGTAAACTTGATGAATAATAGTTATTTATGTAACTGACAATGTAATACCACATTTTTCAACACTATAAGAAGATAACAATTTGTGTTAATGAGAGACACCAAGGGATGTTGGTACAGTTTCTCCGCGCTTGCGTGGTATATCCCTTGGTGTCCCTCATTAAAATAATTGTGCAAATTAGAATTAAAATGGAGAAATTACAGGGGAAAATATATACCGCCATATGATATGAATCGCAGACCTTTGGATGTTAATTAAAGTTTCAATTTAGCAAAATTTAAAGAGCCCAGATGGTTCAAACTAATCTAGGGCTATCTGCGGGTTACTTTCGATAAACTATAAACGTTTCATACAAATGAGACAAGTATTTCTGTAGCTATAATAGGTGTGAATAGATGTATGTTTGTGCACATGTGGAAGATAAATAAATAAGCGGAGAAGGTTGTAACTTACATGGGACCAAAAATGAGATTATATATTACCTACCATGCAAGTTTTATTAAAATCGAATGTGTAGTTTTTATGATTTGTTGGTTCGCAAAAAAAAAAAAATCGTACGACAGACCCACAGACTGACACGGAACCAAATTCTGTCTTGGAATTTTTGAAATCGGGGATAGAAAATATTTTCGTTCTTCAGAACGATCATATAGCTTTCGTTACCTTGGGTGAGCTCAGAAGCAATCGAATAAAATGGGTTTAGCAAACAAATNACGACAGACCCACAGACTGACACGGAACCAAATTCTGTCTTGGAATTTTTGAAATCGGGGATAGAAAATATTTTCGTTCTTCAGAACGATCATATAGCTTTCGTTACCTTGGGTGAGCTCAGAAGCAATCGAATAAAATGGGTTTAGCAAACAAATGCAATTGTATTTTACGTAGTCACATTTCAGAGTTATACATTTCATCTATTTTATCTATTCTGTTATTTGAAAGTAATGTTTAAGGATAAGGTAAACGAGAAAATGATGAACACATATCACTCAAAAATGATTTTGTTTCGACCGATTTCTTTCCCTCCTTCAAAACGACGGAAGAATACAGTAAAAAAAACCCTGTCAGAAACATGAATAAAAAGAAAAGCTTTTTGAGATGATATAAGGAATTCTGTTTTTTCTTCTTCTTTTTTTACGGTAACCCTGGTGTTTTCTCTTAAGGGAATATTATCTAGACTGACAACAGCACACCATCATTTTTATACAGTTGTCCTCAATAGAGTCTCCTTCTTAAAGTCTACTTCTTTACGGTGTATGGTTATATGCCCGCTTTATTTTTTTTATTCTTATTCTTTTTGTGTGGTTTTATATTGTATATGGAGCTATAATCGTTATAGAGTCTTGGGCCCCTTGGCGTAAGTCTCTCTTTCTCTCTGGGCGGGCTAAAATCTCCTCGGATATGGGGAAAAGCCTCACATTTACATAGGCTCCCTGTCCTCACACTAATCCCCTTCTCTGCTTTTAGTGCCCGAGTATGAAGCAAATCCCCCTGACTCCCTACCAATATACACCTTATACCATATCGCAAAAGCATATTAGCTCCGACTTCAAACTTCACTTACAGTTAGCAAACACTCTTCATGCCTGCGACTACATTCATATATTATAAATCTATATCAGTAGTATTGCGTGGCTTTTTACTTCAAAGCGGCGGCTTGCCTCCGCTTTTTGCTCAATAAGTCTGAAGTAAAAGTTGAGCGTGTTGACGACGCATAAGAGAGCAAAGTAAACTTGATGAATAATAGTTATTTATGTAACTAGGCAGCAAAATGGAATTTTACTGAGGAGTGATTAGATTAGCCTCCGAGCCGAAGGCGAGGATAGGCTATGACAATTAAATGTCGAGGCGAAGCCGAGGCAGGTAATTTACCTATTTGACAATGAATAAATGAGGCAGAAATGTTTCCTTTGCTGCCTTGTTGCATACAATATTTTATCTACTTGCGGAAGAAAAATGAAACTGCTAAAATGTTGTCTTAATATAACATAGCTAATNACACACACACACACACATATGGTATGTCTACATGGTAGTACCACATATGGTATGTCTGACACATGGGTGTGTCTTGTTGTTGCTTCGAGTAAACATCATGATAGACCACACCCCTGAAGATGCTTCCAGCAGTGGAAGCGAAACGTTAGACTTCAACCCCTTGACCCCCGGTGACGCGGTCACCGAAAAACCATTGTTTAATTGTTTCCCTCGTTTTCTTAATTTGACATTTTTTTTCTATCTACATGAATTAAAGCATCAATTTAGCAAAATTTAAAGAGCCCAGATGGTTCAAACTAATCTGGGGCTATCTGCGGGTTACTTTCGATAAACTATAAACGTTTCATAGAAATGAGACAAGTATTTCTGCAGCTATAATAGGTGTGAATAGATGTATGTTTGTGCAAATGTGGAAGATAAATGAGAGTGGACCAAAAATGAGATTATATATTACCTACCATGCAAGTTTTATTAAAATCGAATGTGTAGTTTTTATGATTTGTTAGTTCGCAAAAAAAAAATTGAACGACAGACCCACAGACTGACACGGAACCAAATTCTGTCTTGGAATTTTTGAAATCGGGGATAGAAAATATTTTCGTTCTTCAGAACGATCATATAGCTTTCGTTACCTTGGGTGAGCTCAGAAGCAATCGAATAAAATGGGTTTAGCAAACAAATGCAATTGTATTTTACGTAGTCACATTTCAGAGTTATACATTTTTTCTATTTTATCTATTCTGTTATTTGAAAGTAATGTTTAAGGATAAGGTAAACGAGAAAATGATGAACACATATCACTCAAAAATGATTTTGTTTCGACCGATTTCTTTCCCTCCTTCAAAACGNACAGTTATATAGAAGGGTCTCGTGTAAAGGAATGACGGAAGCACTAGTGAATGATAGAGTTGAAACACGATGACAGTAATATAAAAAGGTCTTGTATGATGGTACGACGGAAGCACTAGTGAATAATACAGTTGAAACACGATGACAGTTATATAGAAGGGTCATGCAAAGGAATGAATTTTAATAATAGGCTTAAGGTGTTAATAGGAATATTTTATTAATTTCAATGAATTTTATTATTAGGACTTATTAGTAAAGTGAACTAAGACTGAAAACTCACAAATGTTTTTAGGGATAAAAGAATTGTAACATTAAGCGAGCGAGAAGTAAGAAACATTCACACATGTGAAAAGAAAGAGGATAGAGCAAAAGCAATTCAAAAAAATACTTTTACAATGATTGAGTTGAGTGGATTTTTGTTCTTTATTTAAGAGATTCAAAATTGATCATTTCTCTTTTTTTACCTTGTAGTGCACTTTGATGATGGGAATCACCCAAATACAGGAAGAACCTCAACATAATTATTTTAATTTGAAGAAGGTTTAGTTATTATAACATCAAAAAATATTCTACTAACAACTACTTTACACTGCAGTGTTGATGACCACATTTTAAATTGTTGTCATGTGCTTAATAATAGAGGTAGATGATTGATATAAAGCAAATTTTCAAAAATAAATGTGGAAGTTTACTGGACATAAGTCAAATTTTTAAGTGTGGAAGATAATATCGGATAAATGACATCCTTGTCGATTTCCACATTCACATTATTCCACATTATTAACACGACCGAGAAAAATTTGACGCACGCGATCCTTGTGTGTGCAATGGCTCCATCTTGTTGGAACTATATGAGGAGAGTATCCATTTCATTATCCTTTTAATAGGGGATGAAAAATCGGATTCCCTGACGAGATGTTGAGAGAATGTGATACGCAACTTCGCCCATTGCCTCTAAGGATGTGTAAATCGACAAAGCGTCATTTATCGGACATTATCTTCCACACTTAAAAATTTGATTTATCTCCAGTAAACTTCCAAAGTTTTCTTCAACATTTTCTTTATATCAATCTCCTACCTCTAGGATTAAACACATGGTGACCATTTAAAATGTGGTCATCTGCGCTGCGCCACCCTATATAACAGACAGCTTGCATCACGTTAGACGAATGTTTCCTAAAGTTACTTAAAAAAATAAGATTATCAAGTGTTTCATTAAGGACACAAAAAAGTTGTGATAAAACCTCTACAAAAGTCTACTTCGATAAAATTAAATTTTGTATAAGTACATCTACACTAAGTTATTGTTATCTTTACCATTCTCTCATATTCTGATTCAATATTTTTTCGTTTATTTATCTTTGTCATAACTCAAGTGAATAAAATGTCCTTAAAAAAATGGGTCAGTTTCTTTTGGCTTTTTCCCTCTTGACACAATATAGTTGGTTTTTTCGATTCTAAGATGAGGATAAAACAAATAAAAAAAATTGAGTATTGTAATAAAAACATTCTTGTCTAGACGACATATCCTTTAGTTCTGTTGCCTTGATATTTCCACATAGTTTTTAAAGGTAAAAAGGAAAAAACGATGAAAAGAAAGAGTAGAATAAAAAGGTAGGTTCTAGAAAGTTGAGACAGGAGAAGTAGAGCGAGAATGTATCACAAAGAGAGAGATAGCAGAGGGTTGGCAAGTTAAGGAAACATGCCGCCCTCCTTGTGATTCCCTCTCACACTCGTTGGTTTTCTAAAGTGAAGCAAACTGAAACCGGGTTCTCACCCCCGTGACATCGATCCCTTATGTGATGCATAACCTTCTCCCGTCTCTCGCTCCCTCGCACTATTTAACTTCTAGACATCCAGACTAAACCTCATATTAAAACTTCACAGCATTACATCGTTTTCACTCCTCCTTTTTCTCGAGCTATCATATTCTATACCTTATTTTACATCAAGTGCTCTCCACTTACTTTATTATTTTATCTAATTACCTTGGGTAGTGTATAAACACGCTTAAAATAATCTACTAATTAGTGTGGCGCATAGCTTTTCTCTTCTTTTTCATGCGTCCTATTTCGTATACTTTAATGATTTTATGCTTTAACAACCTATTATTTTCAAATTTATTTAAATTTCCCCGAGCTTTTTTTAAATCTATTAAAATTGATTTGATTTTCACATGAATTAAAGTATCAATTTAGCAAAAATTTAAGAGCGTAGACTGTTGAAATTAATCTAGGACTATCTGTGACCTGCTTTCGACAAACCATCAAAATTTCATAAAAATCAGTCGATGAAAATATATATGTAAATAAATGTTTGTATGCATGTGGAAGATAAATAAACGTACGTATAAGGTTGAAAGTTATATGGGACCAAAAATTGGCTAATTATGACCTAAAATTAAAATTTTATTAAAATCGGACGGACGAGTAGTTGATAAAATATGTTGGTTTGCAAAAATTGAATGATAGGCAGACCGGCGTACAGACATAGAACCAATAATGTTCCCTGATGTCTAAAACGGATTTATGTCATTGAATTTTAGATATTTTATGCGGGAGTCATTAAAAATGTTTGCTCTTACCACAGAAATAGAAATATCACATAGCTTCCGTTTCCGTTACGTTTAATAAGCTCGGAAATAATAAATGCTAGGGAAAACGAAGTGCGGTTATATTATTTAACTCTAATATAATCGCATTATGCGGCACATAAAGAACACGCGGAGAAAAGTTTTGATTTTGCTTTCATATATGTCTTATTTTTTTTTAAATAAACTAAAATAATTAGGTACAGAAATTTACTTAAATTTATTTGTCTAACCTTTGTCGCATTGTAATTCATGTTTGCCTTAGCAGGGGAATTATTTCTCTTAGTTATTAATCATAAAAAAAACTCACTAATTGAATAAACTTTGTATAGATTTAAAAATCCTTTATTTTTATTGGTTGTTAGAAGATTTTATTGGTTGTTAGAAGGAAGAACTTACCCTAGAAGATAATCTAAGTGATTAACTCTAATGGAAATATTAACATCAAGATTTACACTTTACTCTATTTTTAATTAAGTAATATAGTTAAATAAAGTAAAGAAATACAATTTTTTTGCGAGGGAAGATACAAAGTTTTGTAGAAATGAAAAGAAATCTTTATACATCGAACTTCTTGTTATTCCCTTTATGATGTTAAGTTAGATAATTGGTTTCAGAGGGACATCAAACTTTATTGCCATTATTTCCCAAAGGAACTAATTTCACTTCAATTTAAAATAAAACTTCAAACACAATTCTAACAACCTCTAATAGAAGTTAATTAAATTTATCAGTAGGTATTAAACCGCAATGTAAAATAAAATAAAATAAAAATAAAATACAGAACCGAATTTATGCCTCGTTCACACGATGGCACTAATTTCGCGAAATTTAATGCCGTGGCACTGTTTGACATGCAGTGTCTTTGTTATTGTTTGTTTAGTGCCATGACATCTACTGTTCGTACGACGATACTCGGCGACACTAATGTCGCGGCATTGAATGTTGTGACATTTAGTGTCATCGTGTGAACGAGGCTTTTTAGAGAAGAACTTATCTTTCTTGATCATTTAAATTTTTAAGAGCTAATTCTTAAAATATTAAATATGCATCTTAAATGGGAAATACGTATCGGGGGGAAAAAAAACCCCTTATTTGTATAAACAATTCATTGAATCATGTTCAGTAGTCCAGGTTGTACTCATTATTAGATTACTGACTATTATATATATTTTTTATGTCAAGCAACTTTAAAAAATGTAACATTGTCAAAATAAATAACTAATCAAAAATATTCGGGACTAAGTATATTGACAGCGGAAATTATTCTTCAGTGTAGATCAGTTGGTTAGAGCGCTATACTGGAAATATAGAGGCCCGTGGTTCGAGTCCCGGTGCTGAAATCTATTTTTCTGTATCTATTCCCATTGTTATTAATAAGCATAATTTGATGTAAATTAAAATTTAAAAATTCATTTTTTACGATTTTGGTAGTATTCATACTACGGAAAGATTAAATTTTAATTTAAATCAAATTATTATTATTATTAACTACGGGAACGATCAGAGAAAAACAAGCTCCAGCGCCGGGGTTTGAACCCGGGCCTCTGTATTTCCAGTACAGTGCTCTAACCAGCTAAGCTACGCGGGAGAATGGTTTCTTCGATCTAGTTCTATGTCATTAATGCTGACTCCTTCGACTTGAAAATTGAAAGCTTTAAAAATCGGGTCATGGTATCAATAACGTCAGAAGAAACCATTCTCCCGCGTTGCTTAGCTGGTTAGAGCACTGTACTGGAAATACAGAGGCCCGGGTTCAAACCCCGGCGCTGGAGCTTGTTTTTCTCTGATTGTTTCCCGTAGTTAATAATAATTATAATTTGATTTAAATTAAAAATTTCCTTATTATGAATACCTTACAACTTAAAAATAAGGGAACCTTGCAAATCTCCATCATTAATAACCTATTCCGATTACTGGATAAGTATTTTTAAATTGTTGATAACTTTTTTGTACCTAATTATAATTAAAATTTTATTACTGACAGATTGACAGAGCCTTCTAACTTTTCCATTACAAGTCAACCAATCTCTCTTAAAAATCCATTTCTTTATTTATAAGTTGGTAAAGGAGTTAGTTAATGTTGACAGTTTGTGGAGAGTCAAGTTATCACGAGGAAAGCGGTCAATAAGAAGAGGCCACAATGACAAACTGAAGGGAAGCTAAAGTTGTTGATTCAAGCAAAACTTGGTTTTGTTGGCCGTTAGTTACCTCGGTGGTCTGTGGTTGGCCCAACTTACAGACGGAATCCGTCCAATCAACTCAATCCAACTCCCTCGAGTTGTCCCCCCACCCCTTGTAAAGCACTTGGTAAGTTGCAAACCAAAGCCTTCTCTTGCAAAGGATATAAGTTTAGTTTACGTCTAAGTCCTCAGGATCTTTTAATACCAAGTCAATAATTTTACTAACAGTTATTATATAACTTGAGATAGTATTACAATAAATCAGCCAACTATTTATTACCATAAACTTTAATAGTAGGTACATTTCGCGTCTAGAGCGAATAATAGAATTTGCATGCGAGTGTGGAGCTTGCACCCTAGCGACAGCGAGGGTAGTAAAATCTCACGAGCAAAGCAAAATGTAATTTTCGCATGGGTTGCGCACCGTAAATTATCTATGACTGTTGGATTTTAATAATAAATACAGAAAATTATTAAATATTCATCATTTATCCCTAAGTACTCGATAAAAACAGTTTCTTTAATTAAACAATCAGCAAATTAGTTTTGATAAATGTAAACAAACATGCAAATCGTGCGATAAGGTAAAGAATTCTTCACCTTATAGCGCGATTATGAAACGCGCATGCGCAATGAATACAACTACGAAAAGAATTACTTTCTACGCATCTAAACAGAGATTGAAATGTTAATATTTCTTATCAATCGTAGATAAATTATATCTTTCATTAAATAAATCATTTTAATATTTACAGTATTTTTCCTCTCAACTTCAAAAACACCCCTTTATTAGGAAACTTTTTTCAGGATTATAAATTTCCTTAATTTCAGTTAAAAAAAGTTTGTGTTTGAACACGCCTCCCTCTCCCCTCCATTTCGTTTTGAGAAGTGGAATGAGGAAGGGGTGAATAATTAGTTACGCGGCAGCACAATAGCACCTCTCCTCCACCGGGCCCTTGTCCTTCTGAAAAAATAATTATTTCATAAACTTTTTCCCTTTTCGGCTCGACTTTCCCCTTGAATCGATAATCAAAGCGAAGAAGATCAAACGACTTTTTTTAAAAATGGAATTACTTAAAACTGAAACCAAGATGGGTAGATTTGTCTTCCTTCCTTACTTACTTTTATTTTCTTCAGTGGTACGTTGGTGATTAAACTGACTGAACTTCATAAGGAGTTAACAAATAGAGTTGTGTGATAATAAGAAGAAAAAACCACTCACCGCTTGCCGAGACGTCTTATGACGAGATGTAGGGAGGCCTCCCTGAAGTCACCTTATTCTTGAATCTTGCTTTAATTAGTCGAATTAATTAATCCACCGTACCGACCCACAATTAACACTTTGGTTTCTCAGACTTATCCATATATTGTATATATATATCATTATTCATTATATATCGAAAGAACGAGTTGTCACTGAGAGCGAGAGTGTCCGAGTGTAGTGCGCAACTAAGAGGTCGTTTTTGAACTTTTAAACTACCTCATGGCGTGTCATTACGGATAGTAAGCAAACCCACTATAGCGGATATAGAAACGGAACAAGGACCAAAATTAGTGGCCAAATTACTTGGTTTGAACAAGGGAATCGTTCTCCTACTGGCTATACTTTTATTTTTCTTATTTATTATAGTACACAATATTTATTTATTAGAATAGAATAATGTTTTGTACTTAACACATTATCTATCTATATTATTAAAAAAGTTTTGTAAACAAACGAGTTCAGAGTGAGAGTGACACTTCACTGATTGTGGAGTGCGTTAGGCGATACCCCCCTAGAAGAGGTTTGAGTCCGGGGGAGAAAAGGGAGATCTTGAGAGTGACATAGTACTAACAGTGTAGACAGAGTGAGGGTGATATTATATTCGTCCGAGAAGAGAAAAGCCTGTAAGGCGGGACAGAGAGTAGGTATATTAAAATGTTAGCGAGAAAAGAAAGGAGATAGTAGTTGCGTCCATCCCCACTACACCTCATCCTCTATCCTACTTCCTCACATATTCCATAAATATACTCATCCCTTCTCATACCATGTCGGCCGCTTTTTTTGGACCTTATTTTTCTCGGCCGTCTTTTTGGGAAGCGAGTAGGGGCGGAGCCCCTAGTTTTAATAAAAGTATTTCCTTTTCATCTTACTATAATGTCCTTATATTATTGCCTTAAAATGATGGGAGTGAATGTTATTGCCATTAATAAAACAATCATTTAAATGAAAACAAACAAAAAGTCAACCACATAATATTAGAGCACTTCTTTAGATTCTTACTTCCCTTATAAAAAATACAGAAGAGAGTAACAAACTAAAGAAGGTGCACGCAGTGGCCTTCTTTAGACTGTTACTCCCCTTATAAAAAACAGGAGTGTGATATTATTTTGTCCCAAAGTACATTGGCGAAACATCCCTTTGCCTTAACAGTTTTTAGTCAATGTCATTTCTATCTATATTATTAAAAAAGTTTTGTAAACAAACAAGTTCAGTGAGAGTGATGTATACTAAACTGTGTGAAAGAGGTGAAAGAGAGAGTGAAGAGATACCTCTCGAGAAGAGGGGTTATGCTGGAGGTAGAAGCAGGTGGAGACGGTGCTGAGCGGAATATCAAGGAAACTGTGAAGTCAAGTGAAGGTAAGTGATCCTAGCGGACAAATGTGGTACTTTGATTTCAAATGTCATTTAATTCCTTAAATTGCCACTAGGTGCAAATATATTTTTATAACAATTCTAATCATATTAAAAATAATTCTAATATGTACTCTATACAAGGGAGTGGCCGCTTTATGGTGGTTGACGAGCGAAGCGAGTATATACTAGAGGGCAGAGCGCTCTAGTATATTCTAAAAAAAAAAAAAAAACATAAGGGAGTAACAATCTAAAGAAGTACCCATATAAGATTTTTGTTTTTACACAAGTAATACTCAGTTCTTCCTGTGAGTAAATGTAATAAATAGTTCGTTTGAACTGCTGCAGAAGAAAAAAATAATTCACAAAAAAAAAGGTTTTTAAATGGCTTGATAAAGAACAAACTTGACTTCATACACTAAAACGGGTTATTTAGATATAGAGTAATACAGGAAAGTAAAGAAGTAGATACATGGTAATGTTGAATTGTGTGTTGATTCTACCACGGCGATAGAACACAGGTAATATGATAAAACAAGCGATACAGCGGAGAGTGGAAAGTGTACGAGTGAGATAGGGTGGAGTCGAAAGGGGCATATGGAGCTATGAATCCTCTATTAGACGGCTCGGCTCCATTATGGCCCATCATTTACACTGAGCTAACCCAAGGGCTACCCCTCCACATAACGTGATAGCTTTTATCTGCAGGCTTCCCCCCACTTCACATAAACAATGCCCTACTACCGGTTTCCACGCCACCAATACACAGCCTACAAAACCCTCATGCCGCTTTTTTTCTGTATTTTACACAGAAAAAAATTAACAGAAAAAGTATATAAAAATACATCGAATGCGGTTGTTGTAGTGAACAAATACATATAGCTACAACGCTGTTAAGTTGTATACACANTCATTATGACCCGACCAATATTTAATGTTAAGATAATACATCAGTTGGTATTGAACAGGTGCTGCCATCTTATCTAGTCTCCTAATTTCTTTCAACCTATCTACCAGTTTACCATTAGCAGCCGTCGCATAAATATATTTTGTGAAATTACCATTTTTGACCCGACGCGACTTTCAGTGTGTTGACTATTTATGTACAATGATCCCAACATATTATACCTAAAGTTTAATTTAAATTTAGTTACTTAGTTTATTAAATATGTTATTTGATTATATTTACGCGTTTTTATTATTATTATAACCTTTATAGCATGTTTATGGCATATGATTGAGCAAATAATAATATTGGGTCCAAATGACCCGACGCGACCTTATGTGTATTCATATGGTTGCGACTAGTTAAGGGTCATGGTGCATGACTGGACTTTTTTTATTATCTGTATATTTTTTGTAATTAAAAGCTGAAAGGTTTTGTTGAATTTAATGTATTAAATATTCAATCCTTTTTGTATTTTAACTTGTAGAAGGGAAGCCTGTAATAGATTATCAGCTGTAATTGTACTTCCTGTTTTAGTTATTTATTCCCTCCTCTCTATTTTCCTTTTCCCTTTTCACAGGTAGTTAGCTTGCTTTTCTCTTTTATCAAATTGTAGTCATTACAATACATCTTGTTTTAGTGCTTTTGTGTATTCCCATGAGGTGAACAAGTAAAATATATAAGAGCAGAGCGAGTTTTCCCGCAGTTTCTCTTTATCCCTATTTCGGCCTTTCTTACTCCTACGGTATTTTGCCACTTCTTGTTCACTTGTGGGTTTTTAGTAGGTTGGAGAGAAGGGTGAAAGAAAGGCTTCTTTATTCCTTATCTGCTAAAGCCTGGGCCAGAACCTGTATATTCACTCTACTCGTGCTGAAACCAGGCCTAACTCTTCCTTCCATACCTTACAAACCTACTAAACACTTCACGCTCTTTATTCCCCTTTTACTTCTCATTTTATTTGCCTCAACACCTTCACGCACTAACATAATTTCATATCATTTCATACACCATCCTCTTAAGTAAAAAATAAATAAATACCAATTTTTCAAAAAAAAAAAAAAACATAATTAAGTATGGCTATATTTTGCAAAACTTCTTGCATACGAGTCTGCAAATCTGTGATACATTTTCATCTAACGCTTTTTGGTGTTGTTTTTTGGTAACGCTTGTTTAACGCATTTTGGTGAAGTTTTTTTGGTAACGCTTGTGTAATGATTTTTAGTGTCATTTTTTGGTGACGCTTTTCTAGTTTATGTGCCAAAGTAAAGACAAGAAAATATCAAAAAATTCAAGCGTGCAGATTCTTGCGTTTGTAAATTAGGAATTAAATCGAACGTATGTTGTGCACAAAGAAAGAACTTTTCGTATTTTCCAGTTATTTAAAGTGTCATCTTTTAGCTTCTTCACCTATATTTTTATAACAAAAAATTGTATTAAAACAAAAATAAAAAATAATAAAGTAAAAAATAAAAAGTAAAAAATTGTATTATAACAGTTAAGGGTCATGGTGCATGACTGGACTTTTTTTATTATCTGTATATTTTTTGTAATTAAAAGCTGAAAGGTTTTGTTGAATTTAATGTATTAAATATTCAATCCTTTTTGTATTTTAACTTGTAGAAGGGAAGCCTGTAATAGATTATCAGCTGTAATTGTACTTCCTGTTTTAGTTATTTATTCCCTCCTCTCTATTTTCCTTTTCCCTTTTCACAGGTAGTTAGCTTGCTTTTCTCTTTTACCAAATTGTAGTCATTACAATACATCTTGTTTTAGTGCTTTTGTGTATTCCCATGAGGTGAACAAGTAAAATATATAAGAGCAGAGCGAGTTTTCCCGCAGTTTCTCTTTATCCCTATTTCGGCCTTTCTTACTCCTACGGTATTTTGCCACTTCTTGTTCACTTGTGGGTTTTTAGTAGGTTGGAGAGAAGGGTGAAAGAAAGGCTTCTTTATTCCTTATCTGCTAAAGCCTGGGCCAGAACCTGTATATTCACTCTACTCGTGCTGAAACCAGGCCTAACTCTTCCTTCCATACCTTACAAACCTACTAAACACTTCACGCTCTTTATTTCCCTTTTACTTCTCATTTTATTTGCCTCAACACCTTCACGCACTAACATAATTTCATATCNAGAGCGCTCTACATTTATATTCTAAAAAAAAAAAAACATAAGGGAGTAACAATCTAAAGAAGTACCCATATAAGATTTTTGTTTTTACACAAGTAATACTCAGTTCTTCCTGTGAGTAAATGTAATAAATAGTTCGTTTGAACTGCTGCAGAAGAAAAAAATAATTCACAAAAAAAAAGGTTTTTAAATGGCTTGATAAAGAACAAACTTGACTTCATACACTAAAACGGGTTATTTAGATATAGAGTAATACAGGAAAGTAAAGAAGTAGATACATGGTAATGTTGAATTGTGTGTTGATTCTACCACGGCGATAGAACACAGGTAATATGATAAAACAAGCGATACAGCGGAGAGTGGAAAGTGTACGAGTGAGATAGGGTGGAGTCGAAAGGGGCATATGGAGCTATGAATCCTCTATTAGACGGCTCGGCTCCATTATGGCCCATCATTTACACTGAGCTAACCCAAGGGCTACCCCTCCACATAACGTGATAGCTTTTATCTGCAGGCTTCCCCCCACTTCACATAAACAATGCCCTACTACCGGTTTCCACGCCACCAATACACAGCCTACAAAACCCTCATGCCGCTTTTTTTCTGTATTTTACACAGAAAAAAATTAACAGAAAAAGTATATAAAAATACATCGAATGCGGTTGTTGTAGTGAACAAATACATATAGCTACAACGCTGTTAAGTTGTATACACAGAATATTATATATAAAATTAACAATATCTAATATAGAGTTAAAGTGGATTAAATTTGAGTTAATACTATTTAATCTTACCAAATTGTGCTTAAAATACATAAAATATCATTCTGAATTAAACAGAAAACCTATATCATATACAGTACAGTATTCATCTTGCAATATTCTTTCCCTTTGACTAATTATTAATAAATTATTCTGCATTTAAGAAAAACAGTTATTAATTAAATTAGACATCCTAATAAGGCTTTCAGTGACCAATATTTTGGTCCAATAATAATAATAGTTGGAACCATAATAATTTGTTGGCGGCTAAAATATATTTTATCTACGATTGATACGAAATATAAACATTTTATCTCTGTTTAGATTCTTAGAAAGTGCCTCTTTTCGTAGTTTTATTCATTGTGCATGCGCTTTTCATAATTCCTCATTTTTTGGCCCTAGTGCGGTAAAAAAAGAAGAATTGTTCACATTACCGCACGATTAGCAAGTTTGTTTACATTTAACAAAACTAATTTGCTGTTTGTTTAATTAAAGTAACTGTTTTTTTCTGTATTTATTATAAAAATCCAATATAGTAGATCAAGTACGGTACGCAACTCGCGCGAAAACTTTGCTCGAGTGGTTTACTACCCTCGCTGTCGCTTGTGTTCAAACTCCACACTCGCATGCAAAATGCTACTTTCCGCACTAGACGCTTAATGAACTATTATGGTATGAAAACACCCAAATAATGTCGTCAACAAAGTTAAAACTCATAATTTGTTGTTAACTATCTTATAATAAGTCTCACTGTTGGCACATTACACTTTGTATAAATTTAGACGTAATGACAAATGATAGCTTTTTATTAATTTTTATTTTAGTATTCTTTTAGCGAATTTTCGAAGAAAATTTAGCTATTGCAATGGCTTCAAAATTTTTGTAATGCGAATTTTTGAAAAATTGCTTCCGAGCTTACCGAAGGTAACGGAAGCTATGTGATCGTTCTGAAGAACGAAAAAATTTTAGGTCTCCGATTTCAAAAATTCCAAGACAGAAATCCGATTCAGACATCAGGGAACATTTTTGGTTCCGTGTCTGTCTGTCGGTCTGTCG
>KZ651132.1:792117-802684 GCA_001010745.2 Gerris buenoi
GGGGGGGGGGGGGGGGTGCATCGGGTGTTGACTCGAAGCAATCACAAGATGAACCAGTATATTCCAGTAGTGGAAGCGAAACGTCGGACCTCAACCCCTTCGTGACGCGGATTTCACCGGAAACCCAAGCTACGGAAGCCTACGGACCAAGATTACAAAGTAGTTGTTCATTCCTCACAAATACTTATTCCAAAGTTAAAATAAGCAAGAGTATACGTTGCATAAACACCAACAATAATTAAAGATGCATTCTAATTGCTTTGAGTTTAATCATGTATGGAGAATTATGTGTAGGAGATAAATTACATATTCCATCCTGTAGATGCAAGCAGTACAAGTACACAAGTATAATGAAGATGGAAACATAGTATATGTCATTGGAGACATTCCCAGAAGTAATATCTCCTTTATTACGTCACACAAGGAAAGGCGGTTCTCTTTAACCAAATTTATTAAGATTTAACAATGTACCTAAATGCTGTTAAATATAATTTTTCTGGAGTTCTCAATACCATGGTATTAAAATTTGAAACAAAAATTCAATTAAGAAAACATTTTTGACATTTGATTATTGATATCTGGAAATAATGAAAGTTTAGTGACCATTTTAAGCCTTAGAGCTATTTATTATTTTTATCTCCTCAAGTCCTAATTACCTATATATTTTGAATAAGTTTAAAAATGTGTTAAAAAGTTGATTAATTCACAATTAGATAAAGTTAAATGCCTAAGATTAGACAATATCGGCATAAGACTAAAGAAGGAGTTTGCAATTTTTACGAACTAAAACAGTCTCCAAGATAGTAGGACGACTCCAATAAAGGGTTTAAGCGTAAAAATTACTCATCTGATTTTAACAAGTATGGATGATTGGTCAAAGTTGGCCCACTTTTGGTTCTATATTAATTTCATTGACTATACAATTTGTGCGAGTGAACTGCAATAAGCTTCACAATACGCTTATTGCTGTGTGCAAACACGGTATGATATCGCTAATCTTATTTTATTAAGATTCTATATTCCATTCCTATTCTACATTCTATATTCCACGTCCACTGCTTTCTCACCCACTTTTCTAACATACCATATCTTTAAAAACGTCGAAGAAATTTTGATGGTTTGTCGAAAGTAGCCTATAATTCTCCACTCTTATTATACTATGAAAATTAGTTCCCCCCCCCCTCCCCCCCCTAAGGAATCGGATCAGGTCCAAACAACCACACATAAAAATCCGACCACACTTTACAGCCGATAATCGGCTTTGACATCCTGTAAAATATTCCTCCATTTGTCCCTACCAACCTTCGCTTTGCTTTCCATTCTTTGATGTTCATAAAATCTATCTATTCTATTCTTGTGTGACTGTTCGTCCACTAATAGAACGCGAGGAAGCTTATAATGCTATATAAGAAGGTCTCTCAGAAGAAATAGACTGTTAATCAAGTTTTGGTTTCAAACCAATTAACTTAATGGAGAACAGACATTTTGCAAAAATAAAAGCACACGAAAGACAGCAGACAAGATGGGAATAATCTACGAGCTATCATATCAAAGTTGCCCAAGAGTAGGTATACAGTGGTAAAAATAGCAAAAAAGATTGTTGCACATGCACAAGCATTAAAGATATTGCAAAATGATTAATCATTAGTTTAAAAAAAAAGCTGATGCGAATTAAATAAGCACATACGCTGATATACTACTTATCTGAATCAAATTACTTGACTAATTGGCCATTAATAGGGTATACAAATAATATAGCATGATTTATGGATAATTATTTCCAATTAATTAACTTTATTCCTGTACTTAACCAGTAAATTAATAAATTCACTTTATATGTATGTATCCCCCCCAAAAAAACACGTGTGAAAAATTTTTGTGCCAAGTTTCGTTGTGAGATCATAAGTATTAATTTGCCCAAGTCTCTCAGTACCCAAGTAAGTTCTATTAGGTCTAATTTATCTAATGCAAGTAAGTAATGTTGTTTGTCTCCCCCCTCTCAATTCTCTATCCCTCGCAAAACTTAAACTTTTCTTCCCCAAATAACTCTACAAGTATAAATTTAAAAACATTTTGTGACTTTTGACAGCACAAATAGGTTAAACAGTTTGTTATTTAATTTATATTTTCCCTATATTAAGATTTTTTTTTTAATTAAAATTGTATGCAATATCTTTGTATCATCATACTGTGGAATTGCCAAGTCAGAAAATGTTATAAATTTAAACATGTACAGTCATTTATAAAAATAAATGCTTAAGTTAAGAGAATAGAGATGGGGAGGGGGGGGGNTCCGTGGTTTCTATGTCACCATTTTATTTAGGCAAGACAAGCATTAAACATTAAATGTAAAGATAAAAGTGAGAAAGAAAAATTTATTCAAGATTTACATCCCAAGATCTCAAATTTAAGATTTCTCTCCACAGCTCACAACTCTATGTTCTCTAGTGAAGAGATATTCTTTTGTAGTACTAAAATGTAAAATTTGAAGACATTACAACATGTCGTATTATAGCATGTTGTATTAGAAACATTAACGTTGTATTAGGGATTAAATACTATTATGATTATTTTATTATATTATGTTCAAGATTTCTGTTATTTATTATTTACTTTCTCATACACGAAGTATATTATAAAATATAATGAAAATGTATTGTGATAATTAATAATTTATAAATCAGATGTCTAATGTTCCAAGACATCAAGGAACATTTTGGTTCCGTGTCTGTCTATATGTCTGTTGGTCTGTCGGTCTCTCACTTAATTTTTGCGAACCAACATTTTATATCTTAAAAACTACACCTGAAAAGCCAGAGTCGTGTACAAGCCACAGAAATAAGGTACCTTAGGGTAAGTGTCCATCTGAGACTAAATCTCGATAGCTAGTCTCGTGATTAGTCTCAGAACTTTATCCACTTGAGAGCAACATCAGCCTCTCTCGAGTCTCGGAGAGTCGGCGAGTCTCCGAGACTTGTCTCAGCCCCATGTCCACTAGCCATTTCAATCTCGTGAGCGAGTCTCCATACTAAAAAGTCTCAGATGAACACTTACCCTTACTTGTACTGGATAAATTAGACCAAGTGGAACTACTTGAAGGGGGAGACTTGGCTAAACTTGTGATCTCACACCTTCTTCCGCGAGACAGCATATTACTTTATAAGAGTTTATTTTTGTTGTGATTTCACTTCTTTTTGTAAGTCATTTTTGTTTCTTAGCTTCATATTCGTAATGAACACATAATGTGTACATGTTATAATAAATAATACATAATAAAAAAATCGGGTACGTGGTACCTCGGAACTTTTCCTCACTTCAGAGGTCACTAAAGTGGACTCACTGCTGCTCTGCAGCAGAAAAGAAGCCACTAAAGTGGCTCATGCTGCTTCTCCTGCTGCTTCACACCAGGAGGAAGCAGAATTGTTCGTGGTCAGTACTTGGAACGGTGCCCGTTATGACTGATTTATTATCATTCTTTCAGAAAAAACCTATTTTTAATACCTGTATTTTATTTTAAAATTTTAAGTTTGGAGGTATTTTGACAGATGTAAACAAACTTTGACGTCATCAAAAATATTGGAATAATAAATAATTATATTCGCTTATAACTTTTAAACTAATTGGAATTTCATCAGGTTTTTTTATTTTTGTCCCTTAATTTTTTCCTGTTCCAACGATATGCTGTAAGTAAAAAACCTATATGTAATTTCAGTATTATTAACCGTTAAAGTTGAAAAATTCAAAAATTTATAACTTCAAAAATGCGGCCAATATTAAAATGAAATTAAGCGGGGTTGTTTTTCATACAGAGAGGTACATTCGTGCAAAATTTCAACTCGATCAGAACCATTATCGATTTATTACGGTTTTTTTTAATTTTTGCTGACTAAGCAAACTGGGTTCAAGATGGCGGAAAAAGTTGATTTCCCGGGCAGCACAACTTCAGGTTAGGACTGATTTTTCTGCCAAGTTTCAACTCTCTAGGTTAAATACCTTGGGCGCTACGATGATAACACACATACACACACACATACACACATCGCACACCCAATTCTGCAAAGTGACAACTCAAAAAACCTAGTTTTGAGAAAAACGAGTTTGAAGTTTTTACTAACTTTAAAGTTATCTCAAGAGAAGTGAAAACAAGTTAAGAATAATTTGACCGATCCAAACTTTAGTTTGGGTATCTACCATAGATATTAACACAAATTTATTGCTTCCGCTTACTAAAATGGAACCATTTTCACGATTTTCCCAAATAGTTTCGAGTTGTCACACTATCCATTTAACTTCCTCATGACATTATTTTGAAATGTCCCTGTACTACATCTCCTTTTAATGAAATAATTAACTTGACAATGTCATGATATACAATTCAAATTCATATTATGTCATCCATTTGTATGTTAATAAACATTGGCAAACGTTTTTATGTGGTAAACTCGGTAAAAAGGGTTTTGTTTCCACTTATCCTAATGTTACATTACTGTTCACAATTATCGTCTTCAATACATCATAAAAGATAGAGCCTGTGATTGTGAATCAGAACATTTAAATAATAAATTTGACAGAATTATTATAAGCCAATTTGTAACAGTAAAAGATAGAAGAAAAAAATGAAAGTCAGAACACAACAACAAAATATTCACTTATTTAAACCTTAACAATACATTATTTTATTTTACTAAATCAGTCACAATAATAGTAAAGTTATCACAAGATAATACTTTCGTAATGTTTATTAATTTAAACTTTAACAATAAATAATTTAAGTAGACTATAAAAAATCAGCCTGAAATGGATTATATTCTCCGCAATACTATAAATTATTATCTTTCCATTATCTAAAAACAAATTCAAGTATTTTTCATACAAATTACAAAGTATTTTTCAGTCAAATAATGACAAAGAAATGAAGAATCAAAATTAACGAAAGGTTTAAAATAAAAAAAAATCATTTCTTTATTTTAAAATTAATAATAATATTTGTACATTTTGTTCCTTCATATTTCTGTACCCTTTTGTACAAGTATATTATATTTTTAATCTCTAGATCAGATTCATTATAATAACCCTTCCTTGTACTTCATAACCATTTTTAATCCTCGCCCACTACATCCAGGTGTTGCTATCGCCATTTTTAAATGCATATGAAAAATAATAATTATGTAAGGTTACTTAAAAGATATGGTCAGCATTCCGACCAGTATAAGTCTCACTGACCAGTTTCTTATCCGATTGCTTTTTGTGTTAAAATAAATATGAATTGTTTTCTTATCAGTTAAATTTTAAAATTTATTAATAATTCCACTATGACTTCTTCATGATACATTATGATTAAGATTAATAATAATGAAATTATATGCAGATATCTATGCGATAACTTGTTAGAAAAAAAGTAAATAAATTACGTAAATTAACAAAAATCTCTGTGCTAGTTATTGATTTACCACCGTATTATACGTTAAAACTTAAAATTATGCTGTGAAGTAAAGTAACAATTTAAAATAATAACACGAAGTAAAATCAGTAAGGTGATAACTCTATACAAAGTACTGTTACAATTCAAAATAATAAAAAGATAATAGTTAGCAAAGTGATAACTCGAAAAAAATCACTATACTGACTTACCTTACTGGACAGATGCTCAAGGGCGATCGCAACCTTTAGACTTATCACACTACTCCCTAGGTTTGGCCCTTCCTTGTGCCAAAAGTAGCAGTGATACAAGTGCTCTCACGTGGTGAATATCGGTACTAGAATAATCACGATGCTACCTACTTGTAGCTTTCGATCCGCTCTATCGACCTACGGGGATAACTCAAAAATCGATTTTTTTGAGTTGTCACCTTGCAGAATTGGGTGTGCGACATATATACGTCATGCTGAAAACCACTCAGGAGGTCTTAAAAACACCTGAAACGGATAATTCCGTTGAAATCTCGAAAAAAATTTGTTGGTGAAAACAATACATTTTTTCTACTATTAGTAGTGAGGAAAAGTAAAAAGAAAAGATAAAGGAAGGATATAATATGAAATATATAATAACAGAAAAGAATTATCATTTGTTTGAAGAAGAGGTTTTTAATGAAAAGAAAAAGTGGCAAAGTAACGAGTGGGGAGTTTAAATTTATTAAACAATTATCTGGTGCGTACGTGTGCGGATGAGTGAGAAGTGCATCTATACAGTCTTCGAGCTTAATATTCAATAAAGACAAATCACTCTTATTCCAATATAAAATATATTTTTTTGGTACATATAACATTATCTTTAAGGGGTTCCAATGTGCCTTGGGTAAGGTTCCAGTAAAAGATGATGTGGTTGTGTTGGACTTGGCCGGGGCACTTCTATGGTCCTACTATTTATTATACTTTTATTTACTATATGATTTATAGTTCATTCAAATTTGAAAAAAAAGGGCTCGACCATTCAATAGATCTTGTAGTTCTATTTTTTTTATACTCAAAAAACTTTATGAATATAAAAATCGAGTGTAAAATAGTCGCGGCAACATTTTTTATCTATTATTCCAACTAAAATAATATTTAATATCTTAAACTCTTAATATTAGAAAGAGGCGTGTCCTCTATACATATTTCTTATTTAAGTTTAAAGCATTGCATTTAAAACTAGATTAAGTGCTTAAAATATTGTATTTAATCTAGAATCGATTTACTTTTATCCTCATGCAAAGTGAATATTTGTCATTTTTATTATGCTACAAAGAGGTAAGTTAATAATATTTACATTAGTTATGGGTGAGTATAAAAAAAAAGTATTATATCAAGGAAATATTTTCAAGCAGCTTTACACGTAAGATTTAATTTTAGAATTGGTATTTACACGGAGTATTAAAAAAAACTAATTTTATTGCTTGTAAAAGAAAAGGAAAATATTGAGATGAGGCTTCAAGATAGGGATAAGAATAGCTCCACTCTAAGTTTAAAGTCCAATCAATGTCTACCTAAGTATTTTTAGAAAGTGAAATAAAAAAAAGTCCAATTTTACAAGCCATGCGTTATTTTAAGTTAAGCAATTAATGTTAAAATGTATCACGCGATGCTTTTCCCGCTCTGACATTCTAGTCACACATTTATACTTATAAATATCTGCTGACGTAAAAGTTTTCTTGAGTTTTCTTATCGATTTAAAATTAAATATCTCCTAATTCTAAAGTCATGCATAATAATTTATAATACATACATAGATTCATTGCTTAGAGTTATCTTACTAATGAATTTAAAAAATAAATAAAAAAATCCTAAACATAATCATATTCAAGTTAAAATGTACCTTGTTGCAGAGCAAAATACACATAACTATAACAATCAGCCTCGGTTACTCAAGGATGGTTCATTTTAATAGAATATAGCATAGTTCAATTCAATTTTTAATAGCAAATAGTAAAATGGTCAGATACAAAACTCGCCATCTAATATAGTTTTCAGTTGTGCAGCTTTCTTCACATCCTATTTCTTCTACGCAAGCGAGTAAAGCTGGTTTACATTCTTAACTTTTACTTTGTAGAGAATTTCCACTCTTCATCGGTTTCTTTGACTTTCCAAAGACCAAGTTTGACAGACTTCTTAGTCACCATCCTGAAGAGTTAACTGCCTGGCTTGGCTGACACCACATCTCGAAGATGTTCTGCGGCATCAAACTTCCTCCTTTCAGAAGGGACCCCATTCCCTTATCCTGCGGGGCCACCATCCTTTGCTAATTCTCCTGATATGAGTCTTAAACTTTTAGTAGTTGCAAATTGATCGGAAACACGTTTCGTTTACCAATTTTACTTGATGAATGACTTAAAATTCGTACATATTCTTTTTACCAGTCCTACCAATTGAAGAATTGATGCCTAGGTTAGTAAGTGATTTCCACAGCAGATTTATTGGGTACAGAATCGTATGCATTTTATAGATCGACAAAATCTAATAACTGGGGAGTTATCTAATATGATCGAAACATGATAGCCCTTACTTACGTAATCATATGTATTTCTCTTTTCACTCCAATTATTCACTGTTTGCTTTAAACGAGTAAATAAGCCGCAAGTACTCGAGGCTATAGTACTTTTTAGGTCATTATCAGGCTTCATTTCAAGTACAAGATTTTCAAGGTGAAATATTATTTAGATCGTTAGGTTAAGACTTTGGATTGACATAGCTTTACCAGTACATTACATTACATGATTGTCCAAAAAATTATTAATATCAGTGGAAAATTGTATTGATATAAAACAGCACAAATATGTAATATATTTGTGCTGTATAACGTGAAAATCAATTGATTCCATCATGAATTGAGGATAAGCGTTCTTCTGCTTTATAATTCTTTTAAATGTCTTGACGGGTGAAGCCGAGCATGCCAGCTAGTTATCCTAATAAATCAGAAACATTACAGATAAATGGACCCGTTTATACCATCAATATAATAATTCTTGCCCTCTAGCTTTAGTAATCTATGATTGTAATCGTGTGCTAATTATTAATTGTAATTATTATGCTAATAATGCGGCCCAACTATTAGCGATGTTAATTCAACAGTAAAATCAAATTGGTATACACGCATTATATACATGCGTGTTTTGAATATGATACATCAGTCATTTGAAATAATGGCAATTTATGTTCAGAAAAATCATACCCCGAGGTGGAACAAAAAAATGTTGGTGATTTTGATTACAAAATTCTAAAATGTAGAGTAAATTGAAATACCAATCTAACGATATAAGCCGTTTTCCCAAGAAAAATCAAGGTCCTGATAAAATAGCTTTAAACGCGGATGGAGAGAGGCCGGGTTCAATTAGCTGCCGAGGAGAAGTTATTGTTATGATTAATTTTGATAATAAAACAAAAAACTCTGATAATTTTGTTTCTGCTTCTGTCTGTCTGTTACTCTGTTTTGTTCTGATAACTTTTGAATAAAAAGGGATAATAACATGAAACTTTCCAGTGTTAGAATTTTTTTTTTAACATTATTTAAGAAGATAAGTAAGGTATTTAATAGATAAAAATACAAAAAAGGAAGAAAAAAAAGTGAGTTAACCTATAATTTTCCACCTCTATAGTTTGGAGTTCTGTTTTAGGCAGGGGAGGGATTTCTCAAAGTGATAATATATATTTTAGAATATCGTTCGGAGTTGCAATAGGTTAACATTGAATATACATTTATGGTAAAGCATAATAGTAGATTATAATGTAGGATTTAGCACTAATTCGTGATTTATAAACCATGTATTGTGTTAGAGGTCGGATGTGTATAGATAATAGATGTGTTGTTGAGTCGAAGCCTGGATGCCTTACAAAGAGGTTGTGCTTTCCACCAGTGTCGATGTTATCCAAGCCGTGTTGTATTCACCAGTACCATCAAACCACTGCAACACGTATACATCCAGTTTACAATCCGGTGGATTGTAGAACGCCCAACCCGTTTACCTGACTTAACACAAAGCACGCTTTCCGGTATTAGTCGGATAATTCCCCATCTGCTTTACAAATCCTTAGGCCTAATTTGCATTTAGTCCATATTTATGTTATTAATATATGATGCAAAACATGTAAGATAAAGTTAATCATGTAAGATAAAGTTTTTATTATACTTAATTATGTGATAAACAGTTGCTTTAGTTACTACGTTTGCGCAATTAGTTAAATGTAAACAATAATACTTACCTATATAATGGAGAAATGTAAATCATTTAATTAATGTGTAATCAGCAAAGCAACAAGTTGGCAAACTGTTAGAGCTAAAGACTTTAATTAATACCGATAATAAGATGAACAACTAAATATATACAAAAGTTTCATTTTTACTTTTCTTAACTACTAATAAAGTAGGAAAAGTATTGTTTTCACCAAAAAAATTTTTTTCGAGATTTCAACGGAATTATCCGTTTCAGGTGTTTTTAAGACTTCTTGAGTGGTTTTCAGCATGACGTATGTATGTATCTAAGTGTGTGTGAGTTATCATCGTAGCACCCAAGGTATTTCACCTAGAGAGTTGAAACTTGGCAGAAAAATCAGTCTTTACCTGAACCGGTGCCGTCCGGAAAATCAACTTTTTCCGCCATCTAGAACCTAGTTTGCTGAGTCAGCACAAATTTTAAAAAATCGTAATAAATCGAAAATTGTCCTCATCGAGTTGACGAATGTACCTCACTGTATGACAACAAGCCCACTAAATTTCATTTTTATATTGGCCGCCATTTTGAAGTTATAAATTTTTGAATTTTTAAACTTTGACGGTTAATAATACGGAAAGTATGTATAGGTTGACTTATAGCATATCGTTGGAACCGGAAAAAATTAAGGAACAAATATAAAAAAAAACCTTATGAAATTCCATTAATTAATTTAAAAGTTATAAGTATAAGGGAATATAATTATTTATTAATGCAATAATTTTAATGACGTTAAAGTTTGTTTATATCTGTCAAAATACCGCCAAACTTCAAATATTTAATAGTCCAGTCAACGAAGGAAAAATAGGGGAAATAATTCGTGTAGTCGCAAATTTTTGTACATTGGTAGGGAGGTGTTTCTTGAACAACATACTAAAAATCCC
>KZ651132.1:804485-816408 GCA_001010745.2 Gerris buenoi
CTAGAGTCCGTAGTTTTCGAGTTATTCAAGAAAAACATAAAAAAGTGACCTTTAGGGGCCCCCCACGCCCCCGCTCGCCCCCCACCGGTGGGGATTTTTAGTATGTTGTTCATGGCACCCCTCTCTACCTATGTACAAAAATTTGTGACTACACGAATTATTTCCCCTATTCGGGCTTTTTTGGTCTTCGTTGACTGGACTATAAATAAAATATTGGTATTGTTTTTTTATTATTTTTTTTTTTTTTAAGAATGATAATAAATTAGTTAGTATAGAACGATCACCCGTCCTAGTACTGACCACGTCCAATGCTGCTTCTTCCTGCTGCGAAGCAGCAGGAGAGGCCACTTTAGTGGCCTCTGAAGTGAGGAAAAGTTCCGAGGTACGCCGTACCCGATTTTTTATTTTTTATTTATTACAAGAACTATCCTTTTGTTGTTATTTAAATATACAATTTCTTTAACAACCTTAATTAAATATTTACTTTTAAAAATAAATTGTCGATTACATTAAGTCTTTCCACTGCAAGCTGCCTAAAGTTATTCCAATACTAACCACAAATAATATACGTTGGACTGACCAACTTAGTTAATCTCCAAATATACGAATAATAACTAATTCTTTAGCAATCACACTTTTGATACTGAGAGCTGGTTTTACCGAGAGCTGTTATACTGAGAGCTGGGGTCCCCTCAAGGATGCTGCTGATCCACTGGGTTCAGGAAGCAAATAAAATTAAAATGGTTTTGTTTGAAACACTTTTCCTAACCTTATGGAAGTTTGTCTAAATAAACTCAATATTGTGTAACAACTATTTAATCCAAGTTTAGAGAAAATCTACTAATAAAAAATCTAGGGACCAGTATAAACATATATTCACGACACTGGCAATTTATAATCAAAACATACGTAAGACCTAGATAAACCTAGATTTAAATATATCATGTGTCTCTATCAATACGTAAATTTCTCAAAGCTACCTTTTTTTACCTTCTTCCCTATCGTCCTATCAGTATCCTGGGAAAAATCTTTGAAAAGTTTCTTCTCCACCGATTAAATCCCATAATAGAACCCCTTAAAATAATCACAAATCATCAGCTAGATTCTGTTATATTCATTTAAACATTTACCAGTGACACATAGTTTTGGATATACGAGTAATTCCCTTTGCTCTTCACAGAAAAAGTACTGATCTCTGAAAAGTACTGAAGTATTCGTGATAAAGCGGAAGTTTTTGACAGGTTGTGGGCCTTACTGAACAGGTACTTCAGAAGCTGAAGGGTATCTTCCTGCTTAGTCTCTTTCTCTTTTGAAAATCGTTCGTTTCTTGTGTCGCATAACTTTTTGACAACTGTGGGTCTATAAAGGATGGGTGCCATAAGGAGCATTACTCGGAAGTTTTATTATTTATATTTCCTATGTACCCGAAAACCCCTTTGTTAACGTGAAGAACATTCTGAGCTACATCATTCTCTCAGAACAGTTACAGAACAAGTCTAATGATTCCTTTACTCTTCATGCATCCAGGTTAAAGAAATTGTGATTTCTTTTCTCAGTCCATTCCCCATAATCATCCTAATCGTCCTCGTCTTATGAAGAGGCAGTGACGGTTTTCCATACGCCTTCCATAACCTTCCTTCTCGTGGGGCTCATGCTAGAACTCAGTGGCTATAGTGTGACGCAGCTTAAATTTTTAAGTGTAGAAATAAAAAATTCTCTCCACGCAAAAAATATTAAATCATTTTATTGAGTCTTGTACCGGTTGCTGCGTTGGTATGACTTACGACTCACTGCATGGTGGTAGGTCTTGAGGGTTGTTGTCGGAGTACATCGAGTTGTGGGCAGTCGCAAAGTAGATGGTGAACTGTTAACTGTTGTCTACAAAGATTACAAGATGGAGGTTCGTCTTTGGTAATAAGGTGAAGATGTGTTAGTCGTGTATGTCTAATCTGTAGTCTTGACAATATATTGTCTCTCCGAATCTGTTAAGTCTGCANATTTACATTCTAGACGCACATTCAGGTAGGTTTGTTTTCCCGATTTTACTGGTACATGGTTAGGTCACTTCACATTTTATTTGCATTGCATACTCTGTAACGCCTGGGTGTCAGTATTCGTCATCTAAGAAATATTACCAGGTACCCTTCCTTTGCCACCTATTGTATAAGACCATTGCCTCATCCGTTATTAACGTACCCGTCAACCTACAGTCCTCATGCCATATTTAAATCCCGTATACTGTTTGCCTTTCACAAACTTTTAATGGTTTAGTGTTACTTTTTGATTTTTAATTGCGCTTGTATCTCATAAACGGTTGGAGCTAAAAAAAAAAAAAGTTTAAAGGACATTTTTTTAATAAAATTTAATGTAGTTTAATTTTGTACATAGACTTTTTTTCGCTTGAGTCCGCAGTTTTTGAGATATTCAAGAATAAAATGAAAAAGTGACCTTTAGGGCCCCCCCCCCCCCCCCGGGGGGTGGGGATTTTTAGTATGTTGTTCACGGCACCCCTCTCTACCTAAGTACAAAAATTTGCGACTGCACGAATTATTTCCCCTAGTTTTCCTAAAAAAAATTATCAAAATAATATTTCTATTGTAAATTTAATGAAGAATATATTTCTAAATAACCTTAATTCATTTAATGTCAATACTGTTCGAGATATTTTTGTAGATGTAGGCTCCAATGCCCTGCCTTCTCTTCCTCACTTTTCAACCCCCGCCCCCTCCTTCCCCCCTACATCACCAGTACATAATATATCTCTTATTACAGCACTGCTGGCACTTAGATGTTGTGCAAAAATGTTACATTGATCTCCACCCGCTTAACTGAACATTAAATATTCATTTTATACTGTTAAATTATTTTTTAAATAAAATAGCGCTTTTTCCAGCCCCTGTATCTCACCAACCATTCAGTCTAGATAAAAAATAAATAAGACATTTTTTGTATAAAATTTATTGTAGTTTAATTTTGTATATAGACTTTTTCCCGCTAGAGTCCGTAGTTTTCGAGTTATTCAAGAAAAACATAAAAAAGTGACATTTAGGGGCCCCCCCACGCCCCCGCTCGCCCCCCACCGGTGGGGATTTTTAGTATGTTGTTCATGGCACCCCTCTCTACCTATGTACAAAAATTTGTNAATGCTGCTTCTTCCTGCTGCGAAGCAGCAGGAGAGGCCACTTTAGTGGCCTCTGAAGTGAGGAAAAGTTCCGAGGTACGCCGTACCCGATTTTTTATTTTTTATTTATTACAAGAACTATCCTTTTGTTGTTATTTAAATATACAATTTCTTTAACAACCTTAATTAAATATTTACTTTTAAAAATAAATTGTCGATTACATTAAGTCTTTCCACTGCAAGCTGCCTAAAGTTATTCCAATACTAACCACAAGATATTATACGTTGGACTGACCAACTTAGTTAATCTCCAAATATACGAATAATAACTAATTCTTTAGCAATCACACTTGGGTTTACTGAGAGCTGGGGTCCCCTCAAGGATGCTGCTGATCCACTGGGTTCAGGAAGCAAATAAAATTAAAATGGTTTTGTTTGAAACACTTTTCCTAACCTTATGGAAGTTTGTCTAAATAAACTCAATATTGTGTAACAACTATTTAATCCAAGTTTAGAGAAAATCTACTAATAAAAAATCTAGGGACCAGTATAAACATATATTCACGACACTGGCAATTTATAATCAAAACATACGTAAGACCTAGATAAACCTAGATTTAAATATATCATGTGTCTCTATCAATACGTAAATTTCTCAAAGCTACCTTTTTTTACCTTCTTCCCTATCGTCCTATCAGTATCCTGGGAAAAATCTTTGAAAAGTTTCTTCTCCACCGATTAAATCCCATAATAGAACCCCTTAAAATAATCACAAATCATCAGCTAGATTCTGTTATATTCATTTAAACATTTACCAGTGACACATAGTTTTGGATATACGAGTAATTCCCTTTGCTCTTCACAGAAAAAGTACTGATCTCTGAAAAGTACTGAAGTATTCGTGATAAAGCGGAAGTTTTTGACAGGTTGTGGGCCTTACTGAACAAGTACTTCAGAAGCTGAAGGGTATCTTCCTGCTTAGTCTCTTTCTCTTTTGAAAATCGTTCGTTTCTTGTGTCGCATAACTTTTTGACAACTGTGGGTCTATAAAGGATGGGTGCCATAAGGAGCATTACTCGGAAGTTTTATTATTTATATTTCCTATGTACCCGAAAACCCCTTTGTTAACGTGAAGAACATTCTGAGCTACATCATTCTCTCAGAACAGTTACAGAACAAGTCTAATGATTCCTTTACTCTTCATGCATCCAGGTTAAAGAAATTGTGATTTCTTTTCTCAGTCCATTCCCCATAATCATCCTAATCGTCCTCGTCTTATGAAGAGGCAGTGACGGTTTTCCATACGCCTTCCATAACCTTCCTTCTCGTGGGGCTCATGCTAGAACTCAGTGGCTATAGTGTGACGCAGCTTAAATTTTTAAGTGTAGAAATAAAAAATTCTCTCCACGCAAAAAATATTAAATCATTTTATTGAGTCTTGTACCGGTTGCTGCGTTGGTATGACTTACGACTCACTGCATGGTGGTAGGTCTTGAGGGTTTTTGTCGGAGTACATCGAGTTGTGGGCAGTCGCAAAGTAGATGGTGAACTGTTAACTGTTGTCTACAAAGATTACAAGATGGAGGTTCGTCTTTGGTAATAAGGTGAAGATGTGTTAGTCGTGTATGTCTAATCTGTAGTCTTGACAATATATTGTCTCTCCGAATCTGTTAAGTCTGCAGCTTGTTTTCCAAGTTTTGAGGGGTTTAACAAATTTCAATTTTGTGTTATAGCTGGTGTTCCAGCTATAACACCAGCTATAATGTCCTGCCATTGTTGGAGAAGGGCTGACTGCACATGACTGTTTAAATCCTTAGCTGAAATATCTAAACTGACCTACAATCCATCCATGACAGCTGCTTTGGCTAGACTATCAACCTTTTCGTTGTTTAGGATTCCCACGTGACTGGGGATCCAAAAAAAACTGGGCTGAAATATTATTTAGGTAAATGCATGGCCGAATTTCTGAGACTAAGGGATTTTGAGTATAATATCATTTTGTTAAAATTTGGATGAAGCTGTTAGAGTCCGTGTACAATACTATTTCTCATGTTTATTTATAACTATTAGTTTATTTTATTTATTTCTATACATAATGTAATGTAATTGTAATCATTTTATTATGAATATTTAACACAAAAAAGATTTTAGACGATGCTTTTTTGCACAATGATTCAGTTCTAATTGAGTAAATGCGTCAATAGGATATTTTCCTGCTTTATTACATACATCTGAAATATTTATATCAATGATATATTTCAGTTTTAATAATCTATTAAAATGGAAAAACATTAACTAAGATTTATTTTATACAGAACAAAATGTAAAAAGTTGGAAAGAAACAAAATGTAATAAGTGGAAAGAAAGCCAGGTGAAAAGCAATCGTAACCTTCTTAAATCTGTTGAACTTAACCTTAATACGGCGCGATAAAAAATCTTCAAGGATTTCTTCTTCTTAATTTTGAAGAAAGCTTGAATATAATTTAAAACAACAAAGATTGTATTGGAGTAATTTAAAACTTATGAATCCGTAAATTTAAGCCCTGGAGGTAAGGGCCCTGATGGAACTGTAATGGAATTAATGGAGTAGAGGAGTCTGTATTTGAAGTTTCAGAGGAAGGTAAAGGGAGTTAGGATGGAGTAGGGAGAGGATCTCAGGGTTTAGCAAGGAAAAGCATTAGAAAATAGATGTCTGCCCTGCCAGGTGGCTTGGAATAATTGCCCCTGCCCTTATTAAGGACAAGCTAAAGCCTTCAGACCAATGACAAACTAAATACAACTTCAAACTTATCTTATTTCTTGAACCTTCTTCACTCTTACTTCTTCCAACTAAAACCAACCTACTTAAGATAACCTCAAGATAACCTCGTCCTTATAGAAGACAATTCAAATAGAATTCATTACTTCTAGAAAACCTCCCTCTATACCTCTCTACCTACTTATTATTATTTACTTCATATACTTTTATATAATATTTCTTTATCATAATAAAAGGAAAGAAAATAAATTAATGACATTAAGTTTTAAATATCTTAATATACATAGGTATATATATGTATTATGTATACTAGCTGGATTCCTGTGCTGCACCACGGAGTGTGTGTAACTTTTAATGAATTTTTTTAATTTGATGGTTTATAAACTACCTTCAAGAAACTTGGAAATTATTTTACTAAGGAGGATATCTAGATGCCCCAGTTTCCTGCATCCTTCCCCCTTATTGTTTTATCCCCTCCTTTTGGATAATATAATTTGCAAAAATCCCTTATTAGTAATCGACTCCAACTAGTGGAGAAACAGTATTAAAAGTTAACCTTCCGGGAAAAGCAGAGGTATTTACTTCTAAAATGCCAAGACAGAAATCAGTTTCAAACATCTGGAAACATTTTGTTGGCCTGTTGGTCTCGATCAACTTTTACGAACCAACATATTATCTTAAAAACTACACGTCCAATTTTAATGAAATTGGAAATGGATGCGTTAGGTGAATGCACCCATTTTTTTCTCTTCTGTATCTGCACTGACATACATTTATTTACACTTACATCTTACAAAGTACTCATCTGATTTTTATGAAATTTGGATAAATTGTCGAAAGCAGCCTGAAGACAGAAGACAGCACCAGTTTAATTTCAACCGACCGCGAATTTTAAATTTTGCTAAATCGATACTTTACTTCGTCTAAAATATCAAAACATTTACGACGTATTAAAAAACGGGGGAAACAATTTAATAAATTAGACAATACTGGTTTGTAAAAGCATAAAATCAATAAAGTACGCGCTAGAATCCAAGGAAGCTATTTGCCGCACTAATTAGTCTATTTCTATACATGAACTAAAGTAGGTAATTCTAGAGATTACCACCTACAAACAAAAATATAAACATACAAACCATTTCACCTCTATAATATTGGTAAAGAAGGGACCAAAATCAAAACAAATCCTCCGTTATAATTTATTCGCGTAAATAATAATAACTCACGTAACGAACTAGTAGTTTACGTACGTGGCTACCCAATTATACGGCGAGCATGTTTATAGCCCTTTACCAAAGTCGGGAATCGAACCTCTAAAACCTGAGTCTTACGTTGGTCTCCGACATCATATGACTTGCCCCCTACATATTTTCTTTGTACTCGTATAATGTGTCTCTAGTTCTACTGAAATCGGCACTGATGATGGCTTTATAAAAGGGCTTTATTCCGTAGAGAGACAGTATCTTTTAAATTATCTAAAGCTAAGATCATTGCAATGAGCAATCAGAGTCCAATTTATTCATGTAATAATATTTAATTATATCTAACAGCTTGTAAGACTTTTATTTTAAATTGTCCATTTAAAATGCACGACAAATAAGTTTGAAGGGTAATAGTTGAAGTTTTTGTGTCTAAATGTGGTTAAAATTCATAAAACTGTGAGGGAAACGTTGCATGTGAGCTCAAGTTCTGAAACTGACAACTAACCTCCCCACCCCACCCTTTCCATCCCTTCTCTCGCAGATTTGGCAGCAAACTTTAAACAAAACCATCACGTTCATTCTAATTTCAAACCCTTCCACAACGCTTAAATAAATATATTAAGATATTATTAAATTTCTATTAAAATGTGAAAAAAAAGTTTTTAACAAAACTAACTTGTTTCCCGCACTTTGCTACTGAGCGGGTTATTTTTTAAATTAAATTTACATATTAAATTGAGAAAAAAAACACAGCTATCGTATTAACAGACAACTATTGTCAAGAAATGTAACAATAATTTTTTCCGAAGTTAGAATACAAAGAATAAGGCAACAATTTGTTCAGCGTAATATTGCTTCATTTCACATACCATATCTTGAACATAACTGTTTATCGTAATTTCCATATACCATTTATCAAAATTAGTGTTTATTTCGTTCTATTTTTGGTTGTCCCCTTTAATTTTTTTAATGAATAACGTCTTCCTTTTGTGTTATTGGGTTTAAAAAGAAGAATTGAAAAGAATGAACTAATTCATTTACGTTTTTATTATAAAACAATATGGTTATATTTCGTCCCTCTTTCTTGGGACATTATCAAACCTTTTGGGTAAACCTTTTTAAAGAATTAATAAAAATGCAGGAGACTCAAGCAAAAAACTTAGTATTTCTCTCAAAAAGTCTCATGAAATACTTTTTTAAACAATAATTACTTCTAAAGTAATAATTGCCAATAATAAAATTATTGACAATAATAAAACTCTAAACCAATTTAAACAAAATAATTATGCAAAGTGAGTCAGTCACTTCACACAGTGGGATCTGATCCATGACTGTTTATTCCAATTTACACATACCATATCTTGAATATAACTTTTACATTGCTATATAAGTACCATATCTTGAACACAATCATAACATTTATATTAAAAGATAAAGATTATTTATCTATATATAGAGATTTATTTATTGCATATATAGAGTTATATCTTTAAAAACTACATGATGTTTCAGTGACAGATAAAGTTATTTGAAAAAAAAGTTTGTTACTGACTTGTTTAATTTAAACAGTGAAACTACTATTTTGAAAAATGTTACTTGTTTTTACAAGTAACAAAATATGGTCATTGAAAACAATAAATAAATAAAAAATTGTTTATTAATTGAGTTTACTATATTTTTGCGAATTGCGCATGCGCATATTTAACTTTGAACTTCTTTATATTTTTTCTGTGGTTGGGTCAAAAAGTTGCACCAGTGTTTCAAATTTTAGCACTTTCACTTAAACGGTTCGGGCCCTATGAACCAAAGAAGCGACAGACGGACGGACACATCACCCGCGGCATAAGGTTTTGAGAAGTATCTACAAAACCCTAAAAACATAGTCATAACGAACTGATGAGTAATAAATTTTTATAGTTATTTTATTATAACAACTAAAATAAAGCTTTGATAGTTTTTAAAATTTATTAATTTACTTAAATAATTGTGTAAAGAGTAGTTCTTACGTAAGTTAAGTTTGCACCTTTGATAACTTGGGATTATTATTTGTTTTAAAGATCATATAGGTGAATAAGTTTAACATTGAGTTAATTAAAAAAGGTTATATGTCATCCCTTATGGGCATCATCAGACCTATAATAAAATAAAAAATGTTTTACATCAATAAAGAGAGGTGGTGGAGAGGAAGGGCTCTTAGAGGTTTGTAAAAAGCAAATTATTTTTAAAATAACTTAATTTTTTTTTTTTTTAGATGTATAAGTTATAGCTTTATTAATGTAAAACTTTTTTTTTTATTTTATTTTATTTTAAGTCTGATGATTCCTTTAAGGGGTGAAATATAACATTTTTTAATTAACTAATTGTTACATCATACTCGCTTCGGCGGTACAATGTACAAATGTATGATGTATGAAGTGGCTGCAACTCTCTACCACGGGGCGTAAAATGGGCCTAAAAGATGGCCTAATTGCAAGGTTCGAACAAGTAGTTCGTCCTACTCGTTTTAGTAGGAAGTACTAGACTACTAGTGCTACTACTACTCACCTATATGATCCTTCAAACAAATAACAAATCATATTTATCGTATCCCCTAGAAGAACTTAAATCATATTTATCGTATCCCCTAGAAGAACTTAAATCATATTTATCGTATCCCCTAGAAGAACTTAAATCATATTTATCGTATCCCCTAGAAGAACTTAAATCATATTTATCGTATCCCCTAGAAGAACTTAAATGACAAAACTTCACACAACAAATATAATTTTTGTTTGATTTTGCCGCACTCAAAATCACGGAAGTTAGATTTAAATGTTAAAAAACTCATTGTTAAATATATTAGTTCCATGTACATTGTACGAAAAAAGAAATATTGTTCTATATACATTGTATATCCTATAGTCAGTTTATTATTCATAACGAAATACTTTCTTTAAATAAAAAAAAATAAACAAATATAAATTTAATTTAACTAGATATATTACCTGCACTATGTTACAAAACTGTCGCTTTAGTGTTATATTATCGTACAATAAATATCCTTTTATGAATAGCAGCGGCTGAGGATGATAGCTCTGGAATTCAAAAAACACAGAATAACAGAGAACATAGACAATAGCAAATGTCCCACGGAGAGAATTCTTTGAAACAATAACTTTAGCTTAAAACACACATTTTACTTTCAAACTGAATAAAGTAAGAATAAAATAATGTTACTGCGGCTAAAAATGAATTTAGGAAACCAAGTAATTATTTAATTGTCAAAAGCATTGGCTTTAAGGTTACTGAGTCTGAAAATGAGTAGAGCTCTTTTTAAACCATATCATGTATATTCATATGTTTAGACTAGCCACTTTTTTATATATAAAAAATAATATGTACATAAAATGAAGGTTGCTTTTATGTCATGAACATTATTATAAAAAAGGGACATTTAAAAAGGATTATTTTTATTTATAAATGTCCTTGTTGGCTAAATTAATATAATTTATATTCAAGGAAGAATAAACTACCCTGACAAAATAAAATGTTTGTGTTTTTTCTCCTTTCTTCCTTTTGTGTGAATACTTTTATTAACTTAATGTTTATGAATGAATGTGCACTAGAATGTGATATTAAAAGCTTCAAGTGAATCAGGTTAACCGCATTTCTTTTGTTTAAACCAAAAATAAAAAAAATAAAAAAATAAAAAAAGGAAGATATGTGATGATTATTTACTTAGTCATGTTTTTGAAAATACATAAATCATACAGGTGCATTGCGCAAGTACAAAAACTACTATCAGTTAAAAACAGTGTTTTTTTTCTGATGATTACAAATTAATATGGGATGACCATAAATGTACATCGATTGCAGTAGAATGTACTTTGTTAAAGTGTTTTGTTTCTTTGCCAACAATAAACTAAACATTGGATCGTTTTCTTTCACACAACTTATGAACAATACTAGACATCGAATATTTTTCTTTCACAAAACTAGACATTGGATGGTTTTCTTTCACAAACCTCATTAACAAAACTACACATTGGATCGTTTTCTTTCACACAACTTATTAATGAAACTAGACATTGGATCTTTTTCTTTTACACAACTTATTAACGAAACTAGACATTGGATCTTTTTCTTTCACACAACTTATTAACAAAACTACACATTGGATATTTTTCTTTCACATAACTCATTTACAAAACTAGACCTTAGATTTTTTTCTTTCACACAACTCATTAACAGAACTAAACATTTGATCTTTTTCTTTCCCGCAAATCATTAACAGAACTAAACACTTAATATTTTTCTTTCACACAACTCATTAACAAAACTAGACCTTGGATTTTTTTCTTTCCCACACATCATTAACAGAACTACACATTGGATCTTTCTCTTTCACATAACTCATTGTATAAAATTAAACAAGCCAAAGCGCTTCAAGTGGGGCGAAATCAGTGAACTGAAATTTTAATAAGAAAATCTAATAAAGAACTTCAACATTTGTTTGAGTAAGCATTTTATTTTTCATGAATGATCCATATATTTATAGGAAACGAGATGGAAAATTGGTTTAATATAAATATCAATTGGGTTTAATAGGTTTTTCTCTGACATCTCCACAATGAAATAAAAATCGGTCCGAACAAATCAAACATACTTTCTCTAATAGAAATTTATAAAAGTATTTAAAATTGAATAGTAAGTCATTTAATTTATTTATTTACAAACATATATAGAAATTGTTCAACATGTGATTGTTAACCCCAAAATATCGAAAACTAGATATTTTCCGGAAAACTACTTATAACTAGTTAAGTAGTTAGTATCGTATAACTAAACAGTGTAATTTTATAA
>KZ651132.1:827153-847641 GCA_001010745.2 Gerris buenoi
GTTTGGCGGTATTTTGACAGATGTAAACAAACTTTGACGTCATCAAAATTATTGCAATAATAAATAATTATATTCGCTAATAACTCTTGAACTTATTAATGGAATTTCATCAGTTTTTTTTATATTCGTTCCTTAATTTTTTCCGGTTCCAACGACATGCAATATGTTAAAAAATATATATACTTTCAGTATTATTAACCGTCAAAGTTTCAAAAATTGGTAACTTCAAAATGGCGGCCAATATCAAAATGAAATTTGGTTTGACTTGTTTGTCATGCAGAGCTGTACATGCAAAATTCGTTGATTTTCGATTTTTTACGAGTTTTAAAATATTTGCTGACTAAGCAAACTGGGTTCAAGATGGCGGAAAAAGTTGATTTTCCGGGCATCACCACTACAGGTAAGGACTGGTTTTTCTGCAAAGTTTCAACTATCTTGGTTAATTACTTGGGCGCTACGACGATAACATACACACATACATATGTACACACATTCATACTGCACACATACATACATACAGACGTCATTCTGAAAACCACTCCGGAGGTCTTAAAAACACCCAAAACGAAAAATTCCGTTGAAACCCCGAAAAAAAATGGAATAAAAAAAAATATAACCTAAAATTTAGGTTGACTTAGTATATATTAAGTGACGACTCCCTGGCTTGCTCATCGAAATATTCAGGTACTTCTAAACCATCTCGGGACTCACGGAGTTTGGTTTTTGGTCCACACCGACTGGAAAAATCCGAAAAGTTAACAAAAAAAAGTTTACCCCCCAAAAAAATTAAAGATGGGGTATGCAACTTTATATATTTTGGAGGCTTATTGCGGCTTAACGGTAAGTCGTATCGCAAATCAGATTGCACCAGAGGCCAGAGGTTGGTGATTTTAAAATATCTACAACTTTGGTCCTATGACTTTTTGTCTAGCTA
Organism: Gerris buenoi; assembly: GCA_001010745.2. NCBI lineage: Eukaryota > Metazoa > Arthropoda > Insecta > Hemiptera > Gerridae > Gerris > Gerris buenoi. Next base: position 828,088 of record KZ651132.1, read on the forward strand.
AGGTAGAGCTTTTTGACTCTGAGCTCATATGGAGTCCGCGATTGTTGGACGATTTAATTCCTGATTGGATTGCTTAAACCTTACATTAATGCGCATTAAATCGAGTATTTATTATATTATTAATTCATGATGGAGCTAGAATTTTTATATATTTACTGGTGCAACTACCGTATTGAGAAAAAAAACTGGAAATTAATTACCAATGGTTGATGGTTGTTTGTTCTGTTAAATGACTTCCCAGTCTAATTGTATTGGCACGGATTTCACCGGAACCGGAAATCCAAGCTGTCTATTACTATATTACTTAGTTTCGATTTGGTTATTTTGTTAATAAAACTAAACATTAAGAACGCTTACACAAGTATATAATAATCTCTTTTGTATAAAAAGTTGTTTATTTTGTTAAATAGAATTTTATTTTATTTATTTCTAGCCTTTTAAAACAATTAATACAAAACAAATAAATAAACAGCAAACAACTAGAGATAAAACAAAAAATTATGAAGACAAAAGAAAAAGTTATAAAAAACGATAGAGTAAAGAAAAAAACAAAAACGTTGTAGCAGTGTATTAGAGAGAGTTAAATAAATGACTGTGAGTAGGGGGGAGGGGGAGCTTTGTAAAAAGAACATTTTTTAATTAAAAGACGCTGTTTTATCTGTCATTATACTAACTTATAAAATATTTTGTAGAAACCCTTTGGATTCACACTTTTTGACTCTAATTGTATGTATTTCAATAAAGATGCACAATGTATAAAACTTAGGGCGAAGGCTTCCGCAGATACTCATAATAAACAACTTGGNTAAGCATTTAGTTGGATTAGCCATTCACTTGAAATATTATATTGAACCACCTGCTGAGGCAATGAGTGTACTTACCTGATGTGTTTAGCCCACAGTTCACTTTTAGCTGACCTGTACATGAACCTCATTGAAGAGCGAATATTCAGATCCAAAAATCACAACCAAATGTATAATATAAAAGTACAAACATGTACGCGATGTATTATGTTTGTGGGTAGGTACTAATAGAACATTTTTTTTAAATTTATCAATAATTTATAATAGAAATAAAACAGGATAACGCAACCAATTTTCTCGACCTAGCACTAAAAAAGAAAACAACAAACACAAATTCAAAATTTATAGAAAAATCACCTACACCTATACCGATATTATTACCCACAACCTACATAAACATAAAATGGCTGTTTACGCTATTATTGGCAGCCAATTTATGATTCGGCCAGTAAAATGAAAAAAGTCTGTCCAATGAAGCTCTATATGAATTAACTATATTTTTAATTACTTCCTCCAGTTTTAACATTTTTTGTTTTAAAGTATTGTGATGACATGAGATAGGTTTCTTTGTTATTAATTTCGGGATCTTTCTGATCAGGTTGGAATAAAAAAGTTCATCCAAATCAGTAGATTAGGCTCTCGACGCGTCTGCACAGACGACCATAGACTCATCAAAAACTACTTCTACTTGTTTGGGGGATATATATATAGATACGAAATATAAACAGTTTATCTCGGTTTAGATGCGTAGAAAGTGATTCTTTTCGTAGTTGTATTCATTGCGCATGCGCGTTTCATAATTCTTTAACTTATCGCACGATTAGAGTGTTACATTTTACAAAACTAATTGGCTGTTTGTTTAATTAAAAGTAACGGTTTTATTGATTAAAAAAAATGTATATTTATTGATATTTATTTTCATTTTTTCTTTATTTGTTATTAAAATCCAACAATCATAGATAAATACAGTACGCAACTCGTGCGATAACTTTTACTACTCTTGCTGTGGCTCGCAAACTCCACGCTCGAATCAAAATACTACTTTCCGTACTAGTACTTCCGTACGTAATGTACTATTTAATTGTCATCAGATGTTATCTAATTTGACAAACCATAAATATAATGAAAAAAAGTTGTTTTTAAAATAGAGCTAAATAAAAGCTAAGACATCGTACTTTTGTCCTCGGGCATTTTCTTTTTAATAACCCTTTTTTTAATGACAGAAAGGATCATCTTTTCCCTCTACTTTTTTTTACTCATTTTATTCTTTCTTCGTTAAGGAAAATATTGAAATAGTCAAGAGTGAAGGAGCAAAGAAAGGCAAAGTAAGGAGTGACTGAGGTTGCTTTGACTCCAAGTTCAAGAGAAGAAGACAAAAGGGCCTGCAAGTGAACGCTTTCACCAACAAAATGCAAACAGGCTGGTTTTAATTATCGGCTGGGTAAGCCGTCCTCCGCTCAGTCAAGTCTTTTCTCTTTACCTTGCCTGTCCTGAAGCTAGATCTAAACCTCAACCATCAGACTCCTACCATTCATTTGTTCTTTTGCCCATTTTCTCCCCAACAAACTCCTCCAATTTCTTTTCTCTCTTTATCTCACCGCTCCCTTCGTTTTCATTTACGTTTTACCATTGATTTTTAGTAATATACCCCTCTTTTTCAATCTTAATCTTTCTCTCTTTCTTTTTTTTTATTCAGACATACTTATTTATCTGTGTGCAAGAACTTAATTTGAAATAATAATTAGATGAAATAGGTAATTCTGTACCAAATTAGTACTCAGCAACAACTTATTAATTAATTTAAATTAATTAAGACTCCAGCGCCGGGATTCAAACCACGGGCCTCATAATATTTCCAGTACAGATTCTATTGTCGTAAATGTTGACTTCTAGACTTGAGGAAAGTTGAAAGCTTAATTCGGGACTACGCATCGTTATCTATAGAGGAAATTATTCTCCAGTGTAGCTTAGTTGGTTAGAGCGTCTGTACTGGAAATATAGGAGGCCCGTGGTTCGAATCCCGGCACTGGAGTCTATTTTTCTCTGTCTGTCTCCCTTTGTTTAATAATTAAAATTTGATTTAAATTAAAATTTAAACTTTCCGTAGTATAAACACAGTCAAAAAAATTGAATTTTTAATAATTAACAATTGGGACTAATAAGGTAATTAGAAAGTAACCAAACAATATTGTCACCACAATTTTTTATTAATATCATAATACATCCGTTACATTTGGTAAGCTGGGAATCAATATCTAAAAAAACCTCGCTAATGATAATCAATAAGAGGTTTAAGTATATATAATAGACTGCCAATGATTGTGCTACTTAGCTTCCTCGCGTCCTATAACGTACTTTAATAATGTTATGCTTTAAGCCGCAAGCCGCGTCCACACTATGTCGACCGACAATGTCGTACAAGTGTGGACGTGTCGCCCGACTTTGTCGAACTATGTCGGGTCGTGTCGAACGCTACCCGAATCAAGTCGGTACGGATCAAAGGAAGTTGAATCGACAACAGTAGTGGGGACGTGTCGAAACATGTCAATCGACTTTTGAGTAGGTAGAAAATATTTATTCTGTTCAATTGTGTTTTGACGTGTGCATATTATATAGGTTCTGCCGAGTGCATTTATTAGTTCTGAAGAGTGCATTTGGCATTTGGTGGCTTGGTGGTTAAGTGGCCTGTGGTATATAGTTTGAATGAATTTATCATTATGAATTGGAATGACGAACAAATTATATCGTTTGTTGTAATGTACCGTGGTGGAGTTTCTTGTGGGACTCAACTCATTCACAATATAAAAATAGAAAAAAAGGCACAATGGATTAATGGAAATTCCTGTTTCTTTTGGCATTTAGAAAGTTGAGGAAAATAAAATAAAAATGGCTTATCTGAATGACTTGTCTTTTTTAATTATTTTCAGCGCAATTATACTTAATTAATTTTCAAAATCTGAATAATTCATTCGAAAAAAGTTTCGAATACCCAAATCCCACATGTACCCAAGATTCAACTCATCAACCTCATCTAGCAATAAATCCTTCTTAAATTCCTCTGTGCTATGCTTTTTTTTTACCTCGGACAAGATTGGGCCTTACCCGAAACCTGCTTGGGCGGCGACGACGATCTTGCTGGCTTTCAACAATGGCAGTGATAATTGAAAGAGTCGCCAAAGCAGTATCTTCTAAATCCCTCATTTTTTAAAAAAATAAATAAAAAAAAAGTTAAATTAAAACTATAGGTATAAAATTCACTATTTGTTACTCGACACGTTCACATATATTGAGGTAATGTGGACAAGTCAAAAAGTCGCCGTGTCGATCGACATTGTCGGTCGACCTTGTCGATCGGCATAGTGTGGACACGGCTTAACTTATTGACTTCGGAGACAAGGTTCTATACAGACAGTCAAACAAGCGAGAGTAGGTATTTGATTTTAGACCATGAAAAAAGGGTTCAGATCATCTTAAATTTTTGAGGTGGAGTTACAAGAACGCCAACCACTCTGCTCTGCTCGGGGCGCCGCGCCGGTCCCCGTTATTAGTCATTTTTTTTATCTGGATGACTTGCTTGTTCTTGTAATCTTTTTAATTATATTGAAACCGTTAAGTTCTTTTTTACATGAAATCATCCAAAGGAAAAGATCATTTGAAAGAGAGATTATCACCTTTGAGATTAAGAGAGTCAATCCCAGAAAACATAAAATAATCATTCTTTTCATTATATTTGGTTCTTAATTAAAAAAAAGGATTAAATTAATTGTTTTCTTAAATTAAATTCTTAACTCCTATATTTTAGACAACTAAATATTTTATTGGTCGGTCCATGATTATGATTATACACCGAATAATAACATATTATGCGTTTCTAAAATAATTACGGTTCCTACTGCTGTTTCAGTATAACCTGTATTTAAAATACTAAAGGTATGCCGATTTAGTAAATGTTTACCAAACATATTAAAAATAGACTCCCAATTGGTATGGTACATAGCTTCCTCGCATCCTACCTACGTACTTTATTGGTTTTTGCAAGCCATTATTGTCTAATTGGTTTAATTGTTTCCCCTGTTTTTTTTTAATTTGTCAAAATTGTTTTGATTTTATACACGAATTAAAGTATCTATTTAGCAAAAGTTTAACAGCGCTGACGGTTCATATTGATCTGGGACATTCTGCGGGTTACTTTCGATAAACTATAAAAATTTCATTCAAATCTGATAAGTACTTTTGAAGCTATAGGTGTAAATAAATGTATGTTTGTGCGCATGTAGAAGAGAAACAAATAGGTGCAGAGAGTTGAAACTTATATGAGACCAACAATGGGCTAATTATGACCTTCCACCCAAATTTCATTAAAGTTGGACGTGTATTTTTTAAGATATGGCTGTTTGCAAAAATTGAACGACAGACCGACAGACAGACGAACCAAAAATGTTCCCTGATGTCTGAAACGGATTTCTGTCTTGGAATTTTTGAAATCGGAGACCTAAAAAATTTTCGTTCTTCAGAACGATCACATAGCGGTCATCATATATCGGGATCTTTCTGATCAGGTTGGAATAAAAAAGTTCATCCAAATCAGTAGATTAGGCTCTCGACGCGTCTGCACAGACGACCATAGACTCATCAAAAACTACTTCTACTTGTTTGGGGGTAGACCTTGAAACGCGTTAACAGGTTAAACATTTTTGTTTCAGAACGAGCCTGTTTTTTACAATATGCTAGAGAAACAATGGTTTGATGCACAGGAGAATGAAATGGAGAAGTTTAAAAGAATCGCAGACCTGACCCAGTTTATTCAGAATCTTTTTGTGGAACAAGCAGACCATCTTTCTTCCACGTATCTTCATCTTTGTTCCAAGTCAAGGGAGTTTGTCTTTATACCGTAGCGTTGCCTAATTTCCCTCACTCTTTTTTCACCGTGAATTCTCGGTTCCGTACTTCATCCCTGCCTTAGTTTCCACCACCCTTCATTCAACCCTTTATTTTCGTCCTCACTCTTTCATTTTCTTACTCATCCCTTTGTTCCCTTTTGTGACGGGCGAGCTCTAGGGGTAAAACCCTGGTTCAACTAAACAACACTGAAATTAAACTCTAAGAACAGCCCGGGAAAGGCTGCAGAGCATCGAGACCTCCCTCAATTACCCTGATACACCCTCACACTAACCCCTCTCTCTTTCTTGTCTACTTATTATTAAATCGAGCCCGTTTTACCCTCGTCTCTCTTTCCCTCCGAAACAAAATTGATTTTGAGATTCTAGAGTAAACTCACGGCTTTTCGTTAATCGTGAAAGCTGAGATCCCTCGACAGTTTAACTGGAAGAAATTTATCGTTTTACGAGATGCAAGATATTAAAATCCATTAAATGCCATATAACGGGAAGTAGCTTAAACTCGGCATAAGTATTTTAACAACTACATGTGTTTACAATGCATGCTCATCTTGGATTTAAATGGATCATGACATTTATCAGTTAAAAATGAAATATTACACTATCAGTCTTCTGGCACATCTAATTTAATTTAAATCAATTTATGTATATTCTTGTTCTAATACATCGTATTATTATGTAAGCCAGGCTATTAAATTAAATGCCTTTAGTTTATTTTAAGCCAAGAATTGTGTACGAATTAGTGTTTTTTTTTATATTAAATAGTGTCTTTTTAACATTTAAATTTACGTATTAAACTTATTAGGACAATATTATATCACTTATTAAGCTAATAAAAAAATCTTTTGGTAATGATACTAACAATGATTATTGCAATCAATTATTATTTTAGAACAAATATATAAAATTATTGATAATGAGCTGTTCGAGCTTATTATAATGGTCGAACCGTCCCATAATGGATAAAAACTTATTGTTTGTATCATCGCATCACCAATACCTTAAAAAATCATCAACTTGTGAAAGATATGAAAATACGTTTCTTTGTTATTTTATTCATATATATTGGAGTAATATATGTATATATATATACTTATATAGATTTATATATTTGCGTAGTCTGTTTCTTTTTTCTTTTATATTGTGCGAACATGGATATCATACAGACAAAGCGAATATCAGTCGACTGGCACGGTTAGAGAAGAAAGCAAGTTACAACATTAGAGGTGAAAAATGTTGGCTGCGTCGCTTCGAAACCATGACATCCAAGCAGGCTCCGCCGCAAACCTCCGCTCTATACACCTTGAGTAGCTATACACCGCTATAAACCTTGAGTAGCTTTATTTCCACTGCAGGGATTTCCAAATTGTACATACAATAACAAAAAAGCACACGAAGTTAACTTTTGGACTGACAATGCTACGCGCTACATATTCACCTCTCGTTCTTGTCTTATTTCCTGTTTCCTTATTCCTTTGTCTTTTACCTTCACAACAAATTTAAAATTCGTACAAATATTTACAGTTTTCAATATTTTCATTTCTCAATATTTTAGCTTATATAGTCGGTAGTTTAGTTGTTTTTGATTGGATTTGAATTGAATTAAATGTTTCCTCTTTGATACATACTTACTTAAGGACTGGAAATATAAAGATATAAAGTCAAGTACGTATGATGAAGAGGTATTTGTGTTAGTGTAGAGTTGCAAGTAAAGAGTTGGATTAGGAATCAATATTAATCATATATAATCATAAAATACAAGGTCTAAATTTCATCAAATTCAGATAAGTACTTTTGAAGATATAGGAGTAAATCGATGTACGTTTGTGCGCATGTTGAAGAGAAACAATTGAGTGCATAAGGTTGAAACTTATTTTTGACCAACCAACAATAGGTTCAGTATGACCTATTCCAAATTCCAATAAAATGTTATGAGTAGTTTTTAAGATATATTGATTCGAAAAAATTGAGCGACACACTGACAGACCTAAAGAAAGACTGGCCGACCGACTGTCCGTCAGAAAGAGACGGAACCAAAAATGTTCCCTAATGTCTAAAACGAATTTCTATCTTGGAATTTTTGAAATTGGAGACCATTCTTCGGATCAATCACATAGCTTCCGCTACTTTCGGTAAGCTCAGAAGCAAAAATAAATAGTATAGTTTTATGGGGCCAGCGCATTAGTGGGGGAAGACAGACTTGAGATCCATGGTTCTGTGGTTCTTTGTAAAATCCAATAGTGCGTGGCTAGCTTTTGAGCAAAAATGTGAAAGCCAGTCTCGTGTGTATGATAACGCTTGGAGTTTATTTTGATACGTAGGAAATACATAGTGACAGGTGGGCCACAGTTGCAGTTGGATATTAGACGTGTTACTTCAGTACAAATCAATTTTACAAGTTGAAACCTGTTCAGTGGTCAAATTAGTGTGTACACTTTGGTTTATTTGTCTATGTGTGAGTGTGTATGTACAAAGAGAGAGTCAAGTATCAAGAGGAAAGAAGTAAGGTAATAGGATTCGGTAGGAAAAGATTCCCCAGTGACTAAAAGTTAAATGTTTGTCTAAAGGAACCATCTCTTCCTCTCTTCCCAAGCTCCGGAGCTCTTTTATACCTTTAAGCTCTCTCCGTCTCAAATACTTTTCCCCTGTTTTCTTTTTATACTTTTCATTTCAAGGCCCACAATGTTATTGTTTGCTTTTCGTCCATTTTTTTTTTTTTTTTTTTTTGCTTGAAGGTAAAGTTTTCGTTTCTTTTTTACATGGTTAGGGTGGTATAAAAGCCATACCACGTTTTTTTATAATATACAAATTTTCTTCAGATACCAGATTTTCCTATAACTCGCACCCCTCTTCCCCTCATTGTGTTTTTTAGTAAAGCTATGTTTGGCAAGTCTATCTTTTTTATGCCCTCCAAATGAAAGAGAACCTTATTTGCTCAATGTGTGTTTTTATCACACCACACATTACAAGCTTTCAACACTTAACCTCATACAGGTTTACAGGCTATAAACTTTAGTGAAACTAGATTTTCCTTATTTCCTTAAATTTGTCCGAGGACATTACGTAATGGCTCTAATATCACCAAACTTTAAATTTTGCAAGATTAGTGCTACCGTGTGAACGAGGCTTTAAGGGTCTAGTAAAAGAGCAACATTTTACGTCAATATTTGGTTTACATTAATGGCGAGGCTACAGAGGCGCGACTCGAAGTGCCGGCCCCGTCTTCGCTCTTCCAGTGTGCCGTGGGTCGGTGGCTATCCCGCGATGGCCATTGAACACCGTTCGACGCGGACGAGGGCCAACTTTGACCGGCGAAACGTTATCAACATTTCCTGGGTTTGGGACTTGGAGACTTTTCGGGAGGGTTTTTGGCGGGGCCCTGCCTCCGAGCCTTGTCGCGTTCCGAGGGCTCTGTGTAGGGGTGACGGTATTCGGCCCGTAGAGCACACTCATCGAAGGGTGGCCGGGGCCGGCTCCGAGGGACCGGCGTGGGCGACCCGTAAGCCAGGCCCCGCCTTCCCCGGTCTTGGAAACTTTTCGGGAGGGTTTTTAGTGGCCACCTGCCTCCGAGCCTTGACGTTAATCGAGACGTCTGCGGGCGAGTGACGGCACCCGGCTCTTCTCCCTGGGAGAAGGGCTCGCCGGCCAGGCACTATCCTCGCTTTCCCAGTTGCTGTTTACCGTGCCCACCGGCACAACTCGCTTACCCCTGAGGCTGCATCATAGCCCGCGTGAGGGAGGACCTTCTCAAACTCTATAAGTGTTCGGCAAGGATTCAGGCAGGGCGATGCACTCTCAACGCCAATATTCTGTTTGGTAATAAATAAGTGTATCCCGCAAGAAGTTGGCTATAATCTCGATGGGACTGTATAAACACGATCAGCTATGTGGACGACCTCAACCTAATGACAGTAATGAGTAAGGCTCTCCACTTGATCGAATCCACAGCCCGCCAACAAGGACTAGCTTTTAATGAGAATAAATAATGCTTGGCGCTTTCTTTAGTGCCCATAGGAAAGCTAAAAAAATACAAGATTGTGACCGAGGACCAATTTTATCTCGCCAACTGGTCCGCAGTCAGGCAAATCAAGCCAATGGAGGAGTGGCGATACCTAGGCGTTAATTTTAGCCCAATGGACATTAAGAAGGTGACGAAAACCATGAGTGTAAGTTGGCAGGGACGAACATCTGCACCATTGCAGGTCCAACAGCGACTGAGGATTCTGCGCTCCTTCTTACTACCTCGTTTTTAACACAGGTTTGTGTGAGGCAAGTGTGCTCTAGTGACACTTAAGACGATCGGCAAGCAGATACGCGCTGCCATCAGGAAATGGCTCAGACTCCCCAAGGGTACTCCGGTGTCATACTTTCACGCGGCTTGCGCGAATGGGGGTTTTGGAATCCCTTCATTCCTGACGAGTATCCTAGGAATAATTTACTCGAGGATAACATCTCTACGGGAGTCTACCTTTTCTGTGGCAAGGAAGGCCTGTGAACAGTCGTGAGTGCATGAGAGGTTAGTTTAGGCAGAGAGAGCGCTGACCCTCCGGGGAAACCAGTTTCTCACAGCGGACAGAAGAGAGACGTTGTGGAAAAAGAGGGTTTACGACTCGGTTGATGGTAAGGAGCTTAGGGAGAGCCATAAGTCCAGTCTCTCGACTAACTGGACCAAATCGTGGTCGTTTGGGATACCAGCGCGCGATTTCATTCAATTCCATTATGTATTCATAAACTGCTTACCCTCGAGGGTGAGGAACTCAGGGGGCCGCAGGGACTTTAGTGACATTAAGTGTCGAGCAGGATGTGAGGTTTCTGAAACGACGGCACATATCATCCAGGGCTGCGCGTGAGGGAGGACCTTCTCAAACTCTATAAGTGTTCGGCAAGGATTCAGGCAGGGCGATGCACTCTCAACGCCAATATTCTGTTTGGTAATAAATAAGTGTATCCCGCAAGAAGTTGGCTATAATCTCGATGGGACTGTATAAACACGATCAGCTATGTGGACGACCTCAACCTAATGACAGTAATGAGTAAGGCTCTCCACTTGATCGAATCCACAGCCCGCCTTTAATGAGCTTTTAATGAGAATAAATAATGCTTGGCGCTTTCTTTAGTGCCCATAGGAAAGCTAAAAAAATACAAGATTGTGACCGAGGACCAATTTTATCTCGCCAACTGGTCCGCAGTCAGGCAAATCAAGCCAATGGAGGAGTGGCGATACCTAGGCGTTAATTTTAGCCCAATGGACATTAAGAAGGTGACGAAAACCATGAGTGTAAGTTGGTAGGGACGAACATTTGCACCATTGCAGGTCCAACAGCGACTGAGGATTCTGCGCTCCTTCTTACTACCTCGTTTTTAACACAGGTTTGTGTGAGGCAAGTGTGCTCTAGTGACACTTAAGACGATCGGCAAGCAGATACGCGCTGCCATCAGGAAATGGCTCAGACTCCCCAAGGGTACTCCGGTGTCATACTTTCACGCGGCTTGCGCGAATGGGGGTTTTGGAATCCCTTCATTCCTGACGAGTATCCTAGGAATAATTTACTCGAGGATGACATCTCTACGGGAGTCTACCTTTTCTGTGGCAAGGAAGGCCTGTGAACAGTCGTGAGTGCATGAGAGGTTAGTTTAGGCAGAGAGAGCGCTGACCCTCCGGGGAAACCAGTTTCTCACAGCAGACAGAAGAGAGACGTTGTGGAAAAAGAGGGTTTACGACTCGGTTGATGGTAAGGAGCTTAGGGAGAGCCATAAATCCAGTCTCTCGACTAACTGGACCAAATCGTGGTCGTTTGGGATACCAGCGCGCGATTTCATTCAATTCCATTATGTATTCATAAACTGCTTACCCTCGAGGGTGAGGAACTCAGGGGGCCGCAGGGACTTTAGTGAATTAAGTGTCGAGCAGGATGTGAGGTTTCTGAAACGACGGCACATATCATCCAGGGCTGTCACCCCACTCATGGTGGACGTATTTTACGCCATAAAGCTGTGTCTAAGACAATCGCGGCGTAGATGAAAGTACGACAGTGGGAAGTTAGACAGGAGCCAATATATAAGACCGCTATAGAACTTAAAAAGCCAGATATCGTGGCAAAGAAGGACGGCCTCAAAGCGGTGATTGATACACAGGTGGTTAGTGGAGCCCACCCTTTAAATGAGGCGCATTACAACAAGATGGCCATTTAAAATCGGAATGAGATTGATGAATCTCATCGGACTGAGATTGACTGAATGAATCTCGAAGAAGGGGGGAATACCTTGTGGTAATATTCGCGTATCAACTCGTTTTTTTCATTTTATGTCGGGGCGTGTGGTCGTCAAAGTTAGCTGAGGAGCTTATTGGATTGAGTTTTACCAAAGTGTTTCTAAAGACCCTCACTAATAGAGTCCTACAAGCTTCTGTAGCTAATTAGAGTCGGTTTGACGTGACAAGCAGCATCCAAAGTCGTCGGGAAGGTATAGGATAGCTTTTGCTGTCTTTTTCTGTTATGAGAAATCCGCCATCTCATATCAGCTGCGGAAAAGAGTTGTACCGGTTAAAACGGATTAGGGGGGAGTTTTAGTTAGAAGGCCTAGCAATAGGAGAATCCGCACTCAGGATATAACATCTTTTTATCGCCCTAAAAAAAATCTAATCTAACCTCCTCGTGGTGGTCCCCAGTCACTCACTAGATAGTGTAGGCTGTTAAGTGTGCTGATTAGAGAATTTGCGGAAAGGGCCTTGTGGATTGCCACCCCAATCGGCCCGTAGTGCAGTAGGTTATGATCAATCACAGGCATCTCGGATAATTAATCCGGAAGGCCCCTTAACCCCCCCGTTCCTGCTCACGAAGAAGATGTGGGTGCTCCACCACCCCCTCAAGATTGCAACTTTAGATGCACTTAACCTTGGTGCAACCGCATCTTTAGATCTGCGATTGGAAGAACTCCCAGCAACTCCCAGCATCCCATCCACCAGGACCAGCAGCTGCTGGCTGCTGGGACGCCGATTAAACATCGCTGGACGGTCGAGGAGAAGAAGAAGAGAGAGAAGAAGCGGCACGGCGTTCGGAGAGAAGCCTGATGTGAACCAGAAGCTGGCGGCCTTATTCGCCGAGCGGTCCCTCGAGAGCGGCGAGCAGTGACGACAGCGAAGATGGAGCGTCGACAGAGCAAACCGGTGACGTAAGCGATGTGGAGTCGGAGCGTACAGCTACAGAGGATCTGCCGTCTACTGGCGAGGACCTTATGGAGCGAGCCCCGCAGGAGTTGACCTTATATAGCGAGGCTTCAAGTCTGCGGAGCATCTAAGCATCCAATTGCTAGCAGACGTCGTACCCCAAGAAGAGACCGTCGCAGCCATCCGGACTGTATTTGAGGGACGCTCCGAGACCCCCTCCCAGCTGCAGCCCATCACCATTTCGTCGGTCGTGGTACGCCTTCTGTATAAGGTGCTGGCCAATAGGCTCAAGACAGTACTTCTGGACACCCAACATAAGGCTTTCCGTGAGGTGGAGGGATGCTCACAAAATACGTTCCAGCTTGATCTCGTGGTAAAGTTTTCCAGACCCAGATCAAAGTCCCTCTTCTTGGCATCCTTGGGCGTCGCCAAGGCCTTCGACTCTGTCTCGCTGGCAGCGCAGGAGTCGGTGACGCAAGCGAAGGACCTGCCACCGGACATGATCAGGTAAATCGTCACTACGTATCAGAAGGCGAGGACGCGCCTCAACTACGGCGGAGGCTCATTCGAATGGATTGGCCAGCATCCCACCCACGGCGTAAAGCAGGGGGACCCCCTGTCCCTCTGCTCCTCAATTTTGTTATTGATGGGATGCTACGCCTACTCCCCACCGACATCGGGGTGGATGTGGGGCAGCTCCGTCTGGACGTCCTCGCCTTCGCTGACGACATCATTCTGGTGGCGTCCACGCGTCGAGGATTACAGACGTTTCTTGACAGTGTAGGCAACTACCTTGCCTCCTGTGGCCTTACAGTGAACCCGGCGAAATCATTAACAGTAGCCATCCGCAGTATCCCACGGCTGTGGACACTGCCTGATCTTTTTCGATCAGAGGGGCTGTAACCCCCGCAGGAAGATGCATTACTACTATTAACTTCTTAGTTAATTGTCTATTTAATTATTACGCAGTGGATTACTATCTGAACACTTCAATGTATTTTTACACAACATACAATGCTCAAGTAATTTAACACAAAACTAAACATATATATATATATAAGGATGACATACACAGTGACTGATTGACATTATATGTCAGCGTCAATCATCGTATAATAAATATACTTTGATTAGCAGCTACGCCAATACTCACCCCTAATCAAAGCATGATACATCCTGATCAAAACAAACCAAAAACAAAAACATTTGTTTATAAAGATACTGTGCGTTGGACCTGTGATCCCCATATCACCGGGGTCCCATTAGCTGAGAATACTAACCCTGATGTAGATCTCCTTGTGTCTACATCACTTGCGTAGTCTGAATCCGAATAACCAACAAGATGGAAAGACTGTTCTTTTCGGTACTCTAGTCCTAAACCGTTAGTCCCCTTAAGATATCTGACTATTCTCTTGACTGCATTCCAGTGATCCCAGGTGAAGTTGCTGACGTATCTTGTTAAAAATATTGGGTCACCTTCGTGTCTTATCTCCTTTCCCACATAATAGCTAGGCTTTTCAATGATCGATGATTCAAATTCCTTTTTCATTTCTTCAATTATAATATTAATCACTTCTGTTTCTTCTGGTCTTCTGCAAAGATCATTCCATAATCTACTCTTTCATCATCCATAATCATCACTAGTCGTGCTTTAAATCTAGCAACTTTTCCATTCAGATGCCGTTTCACTTTTAATACCCGTTTAGTATCAATTGCCTTTTTCCTTTCAGGCTTAGTCCAAGTTCCATATTTTTCCAAAGAATTTACATCGTCTTGAGGAGCTTCTATCCACTTTTCTTTATTGTCATCTAATAATTCTACAAAGTTGGCTGTAAATCTATCGGGTGGTGTTAAACTATCCCGAGGTCTAAGATTATATCTCATGTCTGTCATATTCACGTCTCTTGTATTTAAATTATTTTCTAATACCCTATCATTTTCATTTTCTTCGTGGTCATTATTCATTTGAACTTCATCCTTTTGTTTATAAGCATTCTCTTCATCATTACTTTGAACATCAAAATTATTTTATAGATTATTTTGAACGTTGTTTTCCAAATTATCATTATTTCGAATAATTTTATTTTCTAATACATTTTGAAAATTACTTCTTCACTTTAAGAACTATTACAATATTCAAAATACATAGTTTTAGATTTTTCCGTTTTTTCTTTTAAATTTCTCTCATCAAACATAACATTTCTTGATACTTTTATAGACCTTGTTTTTGGATCAAATAATCTGTCATTTTTTGAATTTCCGTCGTACCCAACAAAAATGAATTTCTTACTCTTGGCATCTAATTTCTTCCGTAACACATCTGGTGTTAGCATGTACGCTGCACTTCCAAATATTTTTGCTTGACTCTAGGCCGCCTTTTTTCCTGACCATAATTCAAATGGCGTTGAATTTGGAGCTTGAGATGTAGCCGTGCGGTTTAATATGTACATAGCTGTATTCACTGCCTCTGCCCACAAATAGGCATGTTTCTTCCGTACAACATAGATCTTGCACCTTCCATAATTGTTCTCATGTCCCGTTCTGCTCTAGCATTTTGTTGAGGTGTATAAGTTGCTGTAGATTCATGAACAATGCCCAATTTATTTAAATATTCCCTAAAATCACTGTTACAGTACTCAGATCCATTGTCAGTATGCAAAATTTTTACTGTACGACCATAATTTGTTCTGATCTGATTCACAAACGTTTTAAAATTTTCAAGTGCATCACTTTTGTGTTTTAAGAAACAAACGACCCGATAACCAGTGAATTTATCCTTAAATAAAGCAAAATATCTTGAGCCAGAAACTGATGCTACTGGCATTCCACCACTTAAATCACTATATATATAACGTCGCCAGGGTTTTTTGCTTTCAAATGTTCACTCTTCTTAAACGGCAATCGGTACTGTTTTCCGAGGCAACACGCTTCACAAAAATCTTTGTTCTCATCGTTAAGTTTACCTCCTGTTATTAAATTTTTCTTGACCATGTTATTAATTTTATCAGAATTGACGTGTAATAATCTTGACGTTTCTTCTGTCAATAAACTTTCATCTTGAACTATAGTGTTAAATAACATCCTATAAAGATTGTTCGGCTCTTTGACGCCACAAGCCACTAACTCACGATCACTATACACTTCTACGAGATTCTTATTTTTAATAGTTTTAAATCCTTTTTCAGTTAACATACCCTCAGACAGTAAATTTATTGTTAGCTGAGGTACGTACAGTACATCTTGAATAATCGGATCGTACCATTTTCCTTTTATCAATTTTTTGATTTTTACTGTGCCTTGAGCTTTAATAGGGAGTTCTTGATCATTTCCTAACAACAGTTGATGAATCAATTATTTCTTCAATGGAATCAAAGAAATCACGACGTGATGTCATGTGTCTCGAACACCCGCTGTCCATCAGCCATATATCATCTTTGTTTTTATTTTCTGACACAATTAATGCAGAGAAATTTTCTTTATTTCCTTACTTTTCATTATAATTTAAATTATTAATATCATTAAAGTTGTTTACTTTTATCATTCGGCAATTCCGTGCAATATGCCCGCGTCTTGAGCACTGGAAACAGACTCGAGGATTTCTTTCTTCATTTGTCATCTTTATCTTTTATTTACTTGATATTTTGGCTTGGCTATACTTTCTACTTTTGAAATATGTTGAGCTAGATGGATAGAGTCGGATGGATTCATAGTGTAACTGTGAAATTTTTCATGAACTATTAATTTATTGAAATCACTTTTAGCATCAAAAATTGAATTTAATTTGTCCATTACATCTTTAGCAATCTGGCAGTTTTCTATCAGTTCGACTTGTTTGTACATCATTGCTGAGGTAATGGTACAAATAGCAATCGCATCATCCTTGTCCCATTTCTTAGCATCTTCGGGTTTATCTATCGGACACGGATCAGTCAGAGTGTATTAAGTCACCTTTTGCTCTTAGAGCGCTCATAACTTGAAAACGCCACTGACGAAAGTTTTCTCCATCAAATTTGTTGATGTTTCCAATAAAACCAAACTTTTCCATTGTAAACACCTAAGCACAAATAATCACAATTTTAGAATCAATATTCAACTCACTTAAATTTAACTCTTCACTTAAACTCACCGTTGCTGGCACACATAACCTATTAACTTCTTAGTTAATTAACTATCTAATTATTACGCAGTGGATTACTTTCCGAACACTTCAATGTATTTTACTCAATATACAATGCTCAAGCTATTTAATGCAAAACTATATATATATAAGGATGACATACACAGTGACTGATTGACATTATATGTCAGCGTCAATCATCGTATAATAAATATACTTTGATTAGCAGCTACGCCAATAACTACGGACAGCTGGAAGTACTTGGGCGTGCTGTTCACACTAAGTCTGCGAGACCTCAGGGTGAAACTCGAGGAGCTCCTGAACCTGCTTGCCCAGGCTCCTCTGAAGCCTCAGCAACGACTCTGGATTCTACACGAAGTATTGATGCACTGGATCCTCTTCCACACAACAGTGGTGGAAGTCACCTTTGGCTGCCCGCGGAAGATGGACCAGGTCGTCAGACATTGGGTTAGAGGATGGCTACTTGGCTACATCTCCCACACGATGTCCCATCTGCGTACATTCACGCTTTGACCTCGGAAGGGGGGCTTGGGATTTTATCAGTGAGATGGGGAACCTCCCTTGAGACGCCGGAACTGTTAGAATTACTGAGACAAAGACTATAGGCTTCTTTTAACTAATTGTCATTTAATATACATTCAACTTAAACTAGTTTACAATTATTTTATTTATAACATTGACAACTACTTTTCCATCTGACATATATTTATATTAAATATAAATATATAATAAACTTAACACTCCCCCTCGATTTGAACCTGATAAGGGAAAATCGCTAACCCATAAATAATAACAAAGTATTAACTGCTATTAGTTTATACCTAATCCTAACCTAAATTTAATTAATTTTTCTTTACACAACGACTTAGTAAAAACATCCGCAAAATTATCTTCAGATTTGACATATTTAATTTGGAAAACATCTTTGTTTACTAAATCTTTAATAAAATTGTATTTGATATCAATGTGTTTAGTTCTTTTGGAGTTTTCGGAAGCTTTCACCATAGAGATTGCACTCTGGTTGTCTATATGCAGTACAACCTCTACTTCAAAGTTACCGAAATCTTTTATAATACCTTTTAAATTTACTATATCTTGAGCGGCAGATGAGGCAGCCACATACTCAGCTTCTGCTGTCGACAATGCTACACAATTTTGCTTTTTAGTGAACCAAGAAACTGCATTTCCACAATAGAAAATTACACACCCACTGGTGCTTTTACGGTCTGCCTTATCTCCAGCCCAATCAGCATCTGAATATGCTAATAAGTTTTGATTTTGTCCCCTCCTATATACTAGGCAGTGCTCCTTAGTGCCATTCAGATATCTCAGTACTCTTTTCGCTGCACACCAGACATTCTGAGTTGGCTTGTCAAGAGCGCGGCTTAGATAGGAAACGGCAAACATCAAATCAGGCCTTGATGTTGTAGCTACGTACATTAAACATCCTATTAGCTCACGATATGGAACTTCAATAATTTCTCCTTCCGAATCAATCTGAAAATTTTGTTCCATGGGTGTAGCCATGGTTTTACATTCAAACATTTTAAAGCGTTCTAATATTTTATCAATTGATTTTGATTGAGAAATTTTTAAACAATTTTTATCCCTAGTTATTTCCATACCTAAATAATTTTTAACATCACCCAATACTTTAGCTTTAAATTCCCCTTTTAAATTGTTTATAGTTTCCTCATACTCCCCCGCAATCAAAATATCATCTACAAATACTAAGACCCATGTTGACCCTTTGGAATATAAACAACAATCATATTCTGAACGTTTAAACCCAATTTCTAACAAATAAGAATTTATCCTAGTGTTCCAACATTTTGGGGACTCTTTCAAACCGTATAATCACCTAACTAGTTTTAATACTTTATTTTTATTTTTTTCTTTAGGTAACCCCTTAGGAATTTTTATATATACCTCATTTTCCAAATAACCGTTTAGGAATGCAGTTGGTATGTCCAATTGCTTTACAGGTAAATTATTTTGAGTAGCATATGACAATAAAGTTCTGAGAGTAGACATTCTTGCAACTGGTGAATATGTTTGATAAAACTTAGTCTCTTCCTTGACTTGAAATCCCTTAGCCACCAACCTTGCCTTTTTTCGGCCGTCTTCTTTCGTTCTAAAGACCCATTTTGTTCCAATAGCTGTTTTTCCTGGAGGTAGATCAGCTGGTATCCAAGTTCCAAGGTCTTGGAGAGAATTTAGTTCACTCCTAATTGCACTTTCCCAATCTTTCCCTTGACCCATAGCTTCCTCGTAAGTTTCAGGATTTTCGTTGGCTGTTAGTAAACTGTAAGCTTCATACAATTCATATTCATTTAATTTCGCTGGCATTACCTTTTTTTTTTTTTCCTCTGCCTAATTCCTTTTCATGTTCTATTTCTGTTTCATCATTTTCAATTTCTACATCTTGATCATCTTCTTGAATTAAATTTATATTAATAATAAACCTTAGGTTTATTGACACCTTCTATATTTGTATAAATCGTGATTTTTCAATAGATGGATGAGATAGGTGTAGAAAAAAACAGCAAT
>KZ651133.1:15673-40157 GCA_001010745.2 Gerris buenoi
CATCCCTTGGTGTCTCTCACATAAGGTTTATATATATATATATATATATATATATATGCAAGACATGGCATCATATCGACGTAATGTTTGATGCTGCATCAGTTCCTATGTGCCACGTTTGCGTGGCATCATTATTATTCGTCGGGAACAAGTAGAGAACCTATTTTGAATTAGATATACCAATGTACAGTTTTACTCCTTTCAACAGAGGAGAGAAACAATTTAGCCAAAAGGTAAAAAAAAAATCCGGCAAGTTCTTGTCAGCGTGTTACTAAATGGGGTTTCTTTTGTCATATAATTTTCTACATACATAATGTTGCACTACTGTTGTTCTACTGCATAAAGTTGCAATTTGGAGGAACAAGGTGTGCACTTATTTGGTTCTTTTGTGGGTAAAATGGCCGCCATTTTGGAAACGCGTACATTTGTGATATGCAATATGCAATACCTTTCAAATGATACTCTACATAAACATGAAATACAATTTTTTTTACAAAAACTGATTAAAAAATAATTAAATGTCGCGATCAGCTCGCAATTGTTCACTGATCAAAAACATTTTTAGTTGGGAAGTTTGCAACATGTTTCCTGTTTTTGGCCAAAAAAGTTTAACTTGTAAACCAAATTTTAAATCTCTAGCCACAATAGGTCGGGAGACATGATCCAAGACGCGATGGACGAACTACCAAAAGCATTAGGGTTTCTAGGATGACCTTGAAACCATAAAAATAACAGTCTAATAACAGTATTGAAAATATTTAAAAATAATGTTTTGTTACATAATTTACTATTTGTTTTTACAATAAATAGGTCAATGTGTTCCTTTGGATTTTAATTACAAAAGATGAAGTTCATAAACGTACATTGTGACAAACTAATTTTACTCTCTTATGTCTGAAATAAATAACAAACATATGTAAATATAGCTAAAAACGAAAAACAAATATAATAAATACAGTTGAAATTCATATTTATGTAAAATGAGACGTTTTTTTACTGGCTTTCAACAAAACGTGTTTAGTGATTACAATAAGTTCTTATTGAAAATTAAGAATATTGTCACCACTGAAAGTCATGTGCAGCTGCTACATTGTTATCAAAAAATATTTATTTCAAATTACTGTTTATTTATTTGATTTAAATGATCTTTAAAAATATTATTCATGACGATGATAAATGTTTACTTTATTTAACCAACAAGGAAGTTAGTGAATATTAATGTCATTATTCGAGCAAAAACTTTTTTTCATTCGAAGTAACCCCATATACATTGGGTAAGAATAGTCTAAATTGTTTTTGCCTTCTCTGTTATCTGTCTTTGACAAATTAGGTCATCAACATATTCATGTTTGTTTATCATAGCCGGGTAATAGATAACAATAGCATGCAGTTTGACAATCACCCCTGGAGAAATGGACCTCTTTGAGGGATATATGTATATATCTATATATCTTATTTCACTACTGATTCAATATTCAATTTGAACCGCTCCCTCCTCACCAGTTTCCCCACACCCTTAATACTGCATATATTTGGGAGCCCCATATGTCAATTTCAGAGTTCTATCGTTTTATTTCTCCATAATATGACCAGATATTTCAGGTTGATATGCTTTTATTCAAATTTTCTAGTCTCTTCTGTTATATTATTCTGACATTCTCCCCTTCTATGTATTTGTTTTTATTTTTATTTTTTTTTTACTCTTTGGGAAACATATTATAATATACGTGTACATTGTGTTGTGCATTTGTACAACCCCTTTAGAATATATATATTTTGTTATTAATCAGAATATTAACTGTTATAAAGAATATTAAAAACATACATATTTTAAGAAGTTTTGAACAAAAAAAAAAAAAAAAATATGTTACTATATTTACTGTCATATAAGTTGTAGTTTGAGTACAACCTCGAAAGTCATTGTTATTGACGTTTCGTTTGCAATATTAGAAACTATCTAATAAAGATCCTTCAAGAATTTGGAATTAATAGTTAATGTGAAATTTTTTGAGCCTAATAAGTTTTTTTATATAATATGTAATTTCATTTTTAACAATCAAAATCAATTAATAGACCTGTCACAAGTGTATAAATTTTAATACTGTCTAATAGTTTACGTTTGTTAGATTATTTTTTATAAGCCAAATTGTCGAATTTGATTTCTTTTGTTTTTCTATTCAAACAAATAAGAAATAAAGAAGATTGTTTACACCAAGGAAATAACAAAGCCCAAGATGCTCTCAACCATGACAGTATCATCAGAGCGAGATGATTAATAGCCTCTCTTGTCCTTATCAGATCAAAGCCATTAATATTTTGCCATCTATTCTTGTTAGTTTGATTAAACTTTATTTAGCCAAGCACTTAACTAATTCATCTTAAATCAGTGCAGAAGAAAGTTTATATTTGTTCATCTTTTATATATATTTTTAAACAATAAGACCATTATTTATTTATTTTTTTTTTAATGGCAATAATGTCACCTTTTTTGTAAATTGTTAACTTTTAACAAGACTAATTCGTATGCCATAAATACACTAGGTGTGCAATGCTTGCAATATTGAGCTGAGCGTGCGTTTTAACCATATTGCATCCGAGCTTACCGAAGGTAACGGAAGCATTGTGTTCACTTTTGAGAACAAAAAAGTTTTATGCCTCCGATTTTAAAAATTCCAAGACAGAAATCCGTTTCAGACATCAGGGAACATTTTTGGTTCCGTGTCTGTCTGTCTGTCTGTCGGTCTGTGTGTCCGCGAATTATGAAACGTGCGACGATAACTTGAGTAAATGTCGACCGATTTTGATGAAATTTGGTAGACATGTTCATTTTACCAATGCTCAGGTCGAGTTCGTTGGACAACCTTATCCGTTCAAGCGTTCACGCGCAACGCTCGCGTAAACGTGAACTTCAAATTTAAAATTGGAATTTTCGGTCGGGAAAAAAATCAAACCATATCTATTCAATGAGACGAACATTTTTTTCAAATACAATTTTTTAGTAAAACCTACATCGACACCCCTATGAAGTGTTAAAGATCGCTAAAACTGATAGTTGTTCTTACACAATAAATAATATAACAATAAAGTAATAAAACGTTAATGTTAAACAATAAAGTACATGATAGGATGCGAGGAAGCTATTTGCCACACTAATTGGTAGTGTATTTATTTATCCATTTTTTCACTTTTTACCAATAATGACCCCTCATAAATGAAAATATGACAAAAGTTATAACATAACAACAATAACTGTACTCTTATAGAGCTTTCCAACGACATGCACCTTGAAGGGCATATACTATTTTAACTTTTGTACCCCGTACCGTACCCCCGTGTACAAATTTGGACCATTTCAGATTTATACCTTCCTGTGGTTGGTCACTATGGCCGTGCCGAATTTTGTGCCGATCGGCTCAGCCGTTCAGGAGAAAACTTTTGTACTCCGTACCCCGTACCCCTGTGTACAAATTTTGACCATTTCAGATTTATACCTTCCTGTGGTTAGTCACTATGGCCGTGCCGAATTTCGTGCAAATCGGTTCAGCGGTTCAGGAGGAAACTTTTGTACCCCGTACCCCGTACCTCTGTGTACAAATTTTGACCATTTCAGATTTATACCTTCCTGTGGTTGGTCACTATGACTGTGCCAAATTTTGTGCAGATCGGTTCAACCGTTCAGGAGGAGTATGTATCAGAAAAAACGGAAAGTGTAGTATAAGAGCTTCGCTTCGCTCAGCTCAACTAGTTTTTCTCTCTTTATTTGAATTAAAAGTGATGATAATAGCTATTATTATTAATAGTAGTAAACGTAATTGATGTTTTATAGAATGTAAGTGTTAATTATTAAGTAAAACCATGTTAAAAGAAGATTTATTAGTAATTATAAGTATTGGCACCAGTCATTTGTATTTTGTAGAATATAGATACTCTAAAACTATCTAACCTGTACTCTCTAACTATATTCTACCTGCAACTATGGCGTATCCACGTCAAGCAAGCCCGTACCTAAACCCGCTTGACGCACATGTCGTTTGACGAGCAGTTAAAAGGTAAAATATTATCGAAAAGTTGTGTTCTTGGAAATTAGGGAGATCTTATACCATTAATAGAGGATTTTACATCATAAGTTTTAATGATTTACTATTATAATTTTAATTAACTAATGAATTCAAATCTATTATTAGACCTAAATATTTTATATACAGTGTGTTTCAGTTTACATGAAGACAAGCAAATAAAGTGTTTATTAGTTACGCAATTATTATAAAAATTTTATCAGTGTTATTGGCCATTAAGACTAATATTTTTGTAAGAAAGACTTTTTTTTGGAGTCTAAATCTGGCCAACTATGATGGAAATGAAACCTAGGGTTTCTAGTAAAGTCATATTAGCGTTGAAGGTAGAGCAAACAATTTTTAAGAAAAGTTGTAGCTAATCACTCAAATAATACGAATACGAAGTTTCGCTGGAAAATTTTAATCTTGAAAATTTACTACTTTTGTGTATGAACTTATTGAAAATATTCTTATCTTAAGTATCAAGAGTGCAACGAACATTAAAAACAATTGGAAATACATTTAAAAAAATTACATTAATGATTGTTATTTTGTTACACTTATTAAATGGGAGTTATTTAACAGGAGTGGTAGATTTTCAAGATTAAAATTTTCCAGCGAAACTTCGTATTCGTATTATTTTAGTGATTAGCTACAACTTTTCTTAATAATTGTTTGCTCTATCTTCAACGCTAATTTGACTTTACTAGAAACCCTAGGTTTCATTTCCATCATAGTTGGCCAGATTTAGACTCCAACTAAAATTCTTTCATACAAAAATATTAGTCTAAATGGCCAATATTACTGACAAAAATTTAATAATAATTGTGTAACTAATGAACAATTTATTTGGACAATTCCCACTGTCCGAGTAAGTTCTACTAGGTTAATTAATTCAGTGCAACTACATGATGTTTGTCTGTCTCTCTCTCTATTCTCTTTTCCAAATCATTTCACAAACTTTAATTAAATAACAAATATTATTTTTCATTTGAGCGACGCAGCAAAATAATACAAATATGCATGCGACTCTGAATTTAATTTTAGCCTCTTTGTAGTGTGTATTTGTCAAGTCAGAAAATGGTTTTTAAATTTAAACATGTAGTGTGATTTGGGAAAGAGAATAGAGAGAGGGACAGACAAACATCATGTAGCTGCACTCAATAAATTAGACCTAGTATAAACTTACCTGGATAGTTGGAGACTTGGCTAAAACTATATGATCTCACAACTTTTTACGCGGGACTTGGCTTATTTTTTTTTACACTAGTGTTTTTGTTGGGATTTCACTTCTTTTTGTGAGTAATTTTTCATTGTCCCCAAAAATTGTTCGTTTTTATTGAACCAAATAATATTATTTATATAAACTATCTAATATTTGACTATCTATTAACTAACTAAGTGACAAACTATCATCAACTTAATTTTAGTCCGCTTCCTAAGTTTGTATACTCAGGATCATGAAAGTCACATTGTCTACCATAAAGGGTGGGACAAGGCCGCTATCCCTGGTTTGATTTTTTAGAATGCTAATTGTCCATCTATGTTCCACGGACGAACTAAGCCGACCAAAGTCTTTAAAGGCATTAAAAGATTAACTTGTTCACAAAATTCTTGATGAACTTGATGTTAGTCAGACACTTTTATGAACGCTATCTCCTGGACTATTGCATTTCAGCTGTAAAGATTTGTATGCAAATCCCGATATTGGTATAGAAATCCAATTAACGTAAGGCAAGGTAGAATCCACTACTTGCGTTCGCATCCCCCAAGTGTTCGTAGTGTCTTCATAAAATCTTTTTCCTCCCATACTTACAACGATCTCACTTCTTTCAAATGGTCAATATCCTAAAGTGAGGGGAAAATAACTATGGAAAAAACAAATACCAAACAATAAATTGATCATGAAAATACAAAGTAAACTTCAAACGGGTTTGGGGCCGCAAAGAATTTTCAATAACTCTACCTTTTACCATTCATGTTTTTTAATTTTCAATTACGTCTGGCGTTGGACTTTCATAACATTTTTTTTTTTTTTTTTTGCTATATTTCGTCACTAACCAAAAAAAGAAATTCTATTACAAAACTTCGCTCACTTGTACAAAGAGAATATAGGCTCCAGAAAAATACCACCGAACATTTTTTATCAATTATGATTTCTTTTTGTATATATTTTTATTTTTTTCCACCATATCAATTTTACGGTGGTTAATCACTAAAGTTTGACAAAGTCGAAATTTTTTTGAAATGTTTTAAAAAAGAATTGTAATAAAAAAAGAAAAAAGTTGAGTAAAGGGTGCAGTAAAATTAATAACCTTTGTATGGTTATTGGAGCGAGGAATTGGCATGAGTTCCGGGTGGTTTGGCATGCAAATAAAGCCCTAGGGCAACACTGTGCATGGAGGGAATAAATGATTGGGAACCCAAGGGATTGGCCACAGTGACAAGCTTCACTCCACTCTGCTACAAAATGCAACCAATAGTCCAACCTAAATCTAATAGCCTTCATAACTTGTCATTATCTAGACGCATTGCTTATGCAAGTATCCTCGTGTTTAAAATGCACAGATTTGAAGCTTTACAGCATCTGTCACTTGTCGCTAATTCTAATGAACAATTAACTGCATTTTCCAGTAATTAGTTCTGTCGCTCAAATTATATCTAAAATTTAAGGGCTGTTGGCAACAAATGATAATTAATTATCTTGTTTAGCATAAAGCACAGTGATAAATGCGTTTTGGAATTACTATTTTTTATTTTTGACAAAACAAATCGCACCAGGCAAATAATTTTTTGTCTTAGTATTCGAAAAACCCTGGATCAAAATTCGGTTTTAGACATCAGAGAACATTTCTATTCAAATGTCTGCTTGACCGAAAAGACCAAAGTAGTTATTGACCGGAAGTAGGTTTCAATCAGTCAGCCTGCCGTTTAAAATGTTGGCAAGGCAACATATCTTAAAAAGTACTTGTTGGATATTAATGGAATTCTTTTAGTAGATTCTGTTCAGGGCTCGTTTTTATCCCGTATCAATTTAAACCTTTCTGCTCAAAATTAATAAAAAATAAAAATAAGCCTAACACGACTGGGGTTCAGAACAAGTCTAAAAACACACTATCAGTTCCCGATAAGATCACATTATGTTATTCTTATGGGAGAGTTTAATACGGACGTGAGAANTATTTTTTATTTTTGACAAAACAAATCGCACCAGGCAAATAATTTTTTGTCTTAGTATTCGAAAAACCCTGGATCAAAATTCGGTTTCAGACATCAGAGAACATTTCTGTTCAAATGTCTGCTTGACCGAAAAGACCAAAGTAGTTATTGACTGGAAGTAGGTTTCAATCAGTCAGCCTGCCGTTTAAAATGTTGACAAGGCAACATATCTTAAAAAGTACTGGTTGGATATTAATGGAATTCTTTTGGTAGATTATGTTCAGGGCTCGTTTTTATCCCGTATCAATTTAAACCTTTCTGCTCAAAATTAATAAAAAATAAAATTAAGCCTAACACGACTGGGGTTCAGAACAAGTCCAAAAACACACTATAAGTTCCCGATAAGATCACATTATGTTATTCTTATGGGAGAGTTTAATACGGACGTGAGAAAGCTCTATGCCACACTATTAAGAGACAAACTATTTTATTTCGTTACTAGTTTTTGATCAATTACTTTTTTAAATTTGAAATCAAAGCTAGAATCTCTGTTTACTACTGTAATATACTATTACCCTGCAAAATTCCTTGCGAGAAAAGAATAAATATAAATAACCACCCTTATAATACATAACACATGCGTATATAAAGGTAATGTCAAATGTATATTGTTACTAATGATGGAGGATTTTGAAGTGCAAAAAAATGTTTTCTTGTAAAGAATGAAAAATGTAAAATTGTCAGGGGGTCCGACATCGGATATGTTTTGTTTAATTTCGTATGCAGTGCATGGCGTCTTGCGGCACCTTACTCGCACATCGTTAGAAAGAGAAACAGATGATGTGGTCGGACCGCAACGATTTGTCAACGGACTGACAGGATTTAATCCTGCCGGGAAAACTCGGCGACAAGGCAAGGCGAAAAATCTCTGATATACGACATTCACTTTAATTCACTTTTCAATCTAAAGGAAAAGAATGGGGTTGGACGGCTAAAACTTTAGAGGTTTATAGCGAGGGTGCAGTGTGTGGGGTAGCCGAGAACCAATTCATCACAGACGTGTCAGGGAAGAGACACCGACGCCTCCCAGTCTACCACTTAACCATCTTGCATCGTTAGCAGCCTATATCTAGAGCACTTCTTTCAACCACTGGATAAATCATGTTTACAGATTAGCTTCCCTAACATTTAACTAGTCAATCTCTTTTTTTAATGAGAAAAAGTTATCATCTAATAATCGACTGCCAGTATTGGGGTAACTAGTTTTTAGTAAACCAGGATCTTGCTAACATTGTATTATTCTCCAGTTGTTACCATTCAAATTTAAAATTAAAACAAGACTAATAACAGTCGATTGATAATTTCCCTAAGAAAGAAACATAGTTTTAAATTTACGGTGCTCTTTAAATAATCCGAATTCTATTTGGGAATGTCAAATTATCTGAAACTTTATTGAGTAACACAACTGCATAGATTGTAAATATTATAAGTGTTAATGATACATTGTTATTCAGACTGAATTACATGAAAAAGCTAGTAGTCCATTGACAACTCTTTTCGGTGTGAGAACTAAAAATATATGTTATCAATATGAATAAGATTCTTAACTTAATAAAAATAGTCTGCCAATTAGTGTGGCATATGGCTTCCTCGCGTCCTATTTCGTACATTATAATGATTTTATATTTTTGCACCCTTTTATTGTCAAATTCAGTTAATTTCTTTGCATGAATTAAAATATCTATTTAGCAAAATTAAAAGAGCCACGCAGTTAAAATTTATCTAGGTGCTATCTGCCATCTGCGGGCTATTTCGATAAACCATCCAAATTTGATAAAAAAAAAGACTACTTTTGAAGATATAGGTGTAAAGAAATGTTTGTTTGTGCGCATGTGGAATAGACGCAAATGGGCGCAAAAGGTTGAAACCTATATGTGACCTTCAATGAGCTAATTATGACTTACCATCCAAATTTCATTGAAATCAGACAAGTAGTTTTTAAGATATGGATGTTACAAACCGACAGACAGACAAGGAACCAAAAATGTTCCCTGATGTCTGAAATGGAGTTCTGTTTTGGAATTTTTCAAATCGGAGACAAAATAAGTTTCCGTTAACTTCGGTAGCGTTGAAAGCAAAAAATATGCATATCTTATATCTATAAATAAAATCTATTTATCTATTGTTTACTTTTTTATGAATATGCTTTGCAATTAAAAACTATTATTCTCGGGAATAGAGTTGAAAAATTAAATCATTTATAACCCAGCGTTTATCAGTTTTCTTTCATTAATATATTTAAAAATAAACTAGATGTATACATGTACGAGTATACATAGATAGATATGTACAAACATGTATTCTAGATGTAGAAAAGTAGGGGAAAGTAGGGCAAAACCAGGTACCATAACTGTTTTCCCCATTTATGAACTTCTGGGCAACGAAAAAAATATTATTTACTAACTATTTTCTTTAGACACATTTGGACTACCAAAATTTAACCGAATTTGCCAATATAATTTACTTACAAGGTCCTGAAAATAATTTTTGTGGATTTAATCAAAATCAGAATTTTTGATGAATGGTAGGGTAAAACCGGGTTCTTAAAAAAATCAATAATTTTTAACTGCTATGGCCAATGTATGGTTAATTTATTTATTATTTATCAAAATCTATCATGTTGAAACATTATTCTGAAGTGACATTTTCACAGAAGTCACAAACAAATCCTCTCTCTCCCTTATAAGCGCTACAGTGCTTATGAGCCAGAAGTTGCACTCGTTACACCTTATCCACAAGCACAGTCAGAATAAAGTTCATTACAAACGATATTATTTATTGATTAATAAACAAAACAGTTGTTATTCACCATACAAATACAATGTAGGGTAATATCGGGTACTACCCGGTATTACCCCAAGGGGTGTTTTAAAAAACAAATGGCTGCCATTTATCAACAGGTGATAGCAAAAATCTCACACTGGTGTCTAATTATTCTATTAAAACTGCATATTGAAGAGGTTTACTTTGAACGCATTTTATGTAAGGTCTCTTTGCTAACAACACAAACAAAGTCTTGTAAAAAAAAAACAAAAAACTAGCAAAAAATTTTAACTACGTGCTGAATAAAACAAACGATGTTTCGTCTTTCATCAACTATTATAAACCAACTGAGAGGCATCAAGGATTGAGTTAACTGCATCACTAGATTAATAGCAGCACTAGTGTAGGAAAAATTGAGGTACCCGGTTTGACCCGCGTACCCGGTTTTACCCTACTTTCCCCTATTATACAAGCCACAAGCCGTGTGACAAGCACTTTAATACAAGTTAAACCTACTGACTAATACAATAATAAAATACTGTCAAATAAATTTAATAATAGCTCTAACGTGTGATTATTACTAACAAATAATAAATAATCATACGAGGAAGTAAGTAATAATTATTAATGAATATATATTTTGGTTTCCTTGCTTACTTCTTAAGAGTGGGTCAATGTCAAAAGCATCAGCTTATATATAGTAGTAGCAATAGTCTAGTACTTCCTACTAGAACGGGTAGGACGAACCACTAGTTCGAGCCTTGCAATTAGGCCATCTTTTAGGCCATTTTAGGCCCCGTGGTAGAGAAATCCAGCCACTTCAAACATCATACATTTACCGCCATTTTTTGTACATTGTACCGCCGAAGCGAGTATGATGTGATCAATAGTGAGCCATATGAATAAGAGCGTCACGGCGAGGAATCGAACCTCATCTCGTTTCACTCATGATTCAGTGATGGCTGAGCAGACGTGGTTTAACCCACACGACCAAGTTGGCTCTCCAGCTTATATATAAGTATCAACTCAATTTCGTAATAAAGAGCTAGCAAAAAGAGACAAGAATAAATACCATTTTGTCCATACTGGGTGAAATTAATATTAATAATACATTTATTAGATTTAGACAACAGGGCCGTTAAAAGAGAGAGAAAACAATATTTATAACAATTAATAAATACAAGAGTAATTGCATTTATTTTTCGAAGATATAAATAAGTACTGTGTACATTATTTTGTTCAATTGCTGTTTTTTTATTGGAACGAGTTTAACGTTTAATGGTTTGTTAATCTAGTTTTTCTTCTGTTTCTTTTTTGTTCTAACAAGACTACAGAGTGTTTTAATTGTTTTGTACAGTGTCTAGCCGTATTACGCAAGGTATATTTTAGCACTGATTCAAAGTGCTATATGTAGCGCACTTAATAGGGAATAATGTAGAGTGTTAAAGGTACTAAAATCATTTAACCGTGCTTAACGGCTTCGTACAGTGCTCCAAGTATTTCCGTTCCAAACATTTTTTGGTCGAATAAAAAGAAGCGTAGAGGACATTTGCATATTAATCGTATGCAAGAGGTTTTCAGAGGGTGGCGGTGTGGATGAGGGATACAAATTAGTTTTAACTCTGTTACGATGTTAAAAGGGAAGAGGGTGTGAAGGCTTGAGAAGTCAACCCTTTCTTTGAGTCCCTCCTCCTACAGACAAATATTCAAATTTCATAAACACCTCGTTTCAACCCTTTGACTCTCTGACCGCGATGTAGATTTATAATATTGCATTTTAATTAGCTCAGTATTGAGTGATTTGTAGCTCCCCAGTTCTTCGATGTGTTGAATATTCACTAATTTTCAAGAGGGGGACAATTCAAGCCCTGTCGCAAAAATATACTGAAAATTTATTACTTTTCTAATGCCTTATATTTACAGGAAATAACTTATCCTTTATGAAAACAAAAACAAATTATAATACGTATTTATGTTAATTTCAATTAATTTAGATTTATCTTTGTACATAAATTAGGTGTGTGTGTTCTTTTATTTACAAATATACAGTTTAATTGATGAAATGTTGCACACTTGACCTTTAATACAATAGGAAGGTCATTGCCTACATGAGATAGTGAAAGGCCCCCCCCCCCCTTCGCAGTAGGTACTCCAGCATGTTACATAAAAAAAATCCGCAATCAGTCCTCTGACATCACATATAACATTTATTTACTGTATAGTTGAGGTTATCTGTACCAGTGTGCTTTTTTAACCTTTTACTTTCTTGGAAAATGCGTTTATTTATGTATGTATGCCAATAAGAAATGAGAGCTACCTGGCTCATTGTTTCGTAGCTTTCTGTGCACTGTGCACTAGTGGAAAATCGGAATGCTCCGGAATTCGGAATGGAGGGGATTAACTAAAAACCCGTACTTTTTTCTGTGTCGGAGAAATGTAAATATATGATTGAAGTAAATAAATATCTCTATAATGATATAAACAGATATAAATTATATAAATAGACCATATTATATAAAAAGATGATGATCGAAAAGATTATTATAAATTGTTGAGTTGAGGTTACCACAGTGCACTTATAATATATTAATTATAACGTAATCCTTGTTAGAATAACTGACTGTTTAAATTTATAAGCTAATATTAGAACAAGTTAAATTATTCAAAGACAAATTGAATTGTTGGAAAAAGTCTAATTTAGTAAAAATTACCCATAAAAGACGCATTTATCTTTTAAATAATTATATGTTAATTTTTTTTTTTTTCTTATTTGTTATTTCATGTTTCTTTTATTTTTTTAACCCACTTTCAAATAGTTCTTTATACATTTTCTTATATTGGTTTTTTACGACGAAAGATAAAAAAAGGTCCGTTATATATGGGTAAGTTTTAACAGAGTATGGGGTTCTGTTGACACTAGGGTACGATGTGAAAAAAAAATAAAAGCAATGATTTATGAGAGTCAGGTGGCTCAATAGAAAGCAACTATAGTCGTAGAGAAGGGGAGATTAAACATAAGTAGAGGAACAAGGAAACAGTTACATGTTCTATTAGACAAACTATCCGAGATAAAATGAGTTAACTCATATAAACAGACCTTTTGTAGATAGGTCAAGAGGAATAGATATTCTTTAGACATTGATGTTTTCAGCTTGCTTATCTTTATAAGTACAAAAATACAGTCCATTATTATTGGTTTATTTATAAGCCCAGTCTGTTTGTTTAGAAAAAAATCACTACCTAGTTTCAAATTATCTTGTATAATTTTTTTTATTATGTGTGTTGTTTAATATTTTTAAAAACATATTTCTTCATTTTAAATCTAAATAGGCAACCAAAAATATTCTAAGTAACATTCATAATGTATCACGAATAAATATATGTATATAAATTACTTAATATTACAGGAGGAAAACATATTTTTTCTAGTCAGTATGTAAACATTTTTTTTATTAATGCAAATATTATAAAAATGTGATTTTATTATATGTGTATATACATATATATAATGTACATATTATTCATTATTAAGCTATCATTTTTAATTAAGAGTGTATGTATTATGATAATATTTCATAATGTAAAATAATATCACATATTTTTATGTCTTATAATATTTACAATGAAATCCTTCCTTTTTAATTTAATTGTTTTTTTTTAATTAAAACAGAGTAATAAAATTGCACTTTTTCATATCATAAGATATTTAATAGATTCCTTTAAATCACAGACGTTCAACAACAACATTTGTATATCAATATACAATATACAAGTAGTTATGAACTCGTATATGAGAAAGTTTGTCTGAGTTGTCTCTGAAAGATTTTTAATTCATTCAGAATACAGTATAATTTGTATGGCTTAGTGTAATAAATTAATTAATGAAATACATATTGTAAAAAATGTATTTTTTATAGATGAGATTATTAAGTTTCTTTAAATGTAGGATAAAAATTTAAATAAACGAAACGTTATTTGTAGATGTGTTTGACGAATTGGGTCTTTAGTAATTGCCTAATATATTGTATATATTGCTTTACAAAGTTTCTACAGATTATTCATACTTGTATACACCCGACTTTTTTATGAGAAATAAAAGGCGCATATTATACAGGTAAGACATGAGTGTTTACCTGGTTTAGTTTTAACTGTACATCTATTAAGTATGTTTCTCGAATAAGGCGGATAAAATAATGTAAAAGCTACCTTATCGACTAACAATAGCCGAATGATATAATCAAGGATAGATATTACTGGGATAGAACTTAAATAAACATCCATATAAGTTCGCACATCGATTTTTATTTCTTGTTTGTATAACAATATAGATGTTGAATCATCTTCTTTGTATCGAACTCGGCGGTTTCTCATTTAATCGTCAAACGAATGAGACATTTTATTTTTACGGAAGCCAGATACTGCAGAAACTTCTGGGTGGTTGATTAGGAAACTGTGTGTGAGCACAAATATATCCGTGACAACAATCACTAGCCACACTGCACTGTAATTAAACAAAAATATTTCATTTCTTATTAATAAACATTCAGAAAAAATAATGTACTTTATTATATGATTATTGTTTTCATTATAATAGTAAATTTGCAATTTTAATTTATTTCTAAATTATATTTTTGAGAATTCTAATAAAATAATTAATTATTACTTTGAATAAAATAGGTTTAGCATTTATTAAACAGGCTCGGAATCCTTTTTGTAATAAATTGTTAAATGTATGTTTTAAATCTTGTATGCAACCAAATAAAGTCATTATTGATTTTTCATAGGATTGTCTACTTCCTATTCTAAAATAGTATTTTATTTTAATAGGCTGTGAAGTGAGTTTTTTTTTTTTTTTTAAATTGCTAAGGTAAAGAAAAAACACTTCACTGTCATGTAGCATAATATGCTATTTTTTCGAGGTAGCAGACAATGAAAAAACATTGAATATTAATCAATAATCAATAAAATAATAACAAATATTAGTACATACTAAGATTTATAAAAAAAAATAAACCTTAAAAAGAGGTTACGCTATAAGAAAAGATAAATAAACGCATTGACATATAGCGGATTTTAATCGTACTAAGAAGCATTTCTACAAAGATTGCAGCGCTAAAAACGGAAATTTTTAGCAAAGATTTTTTTTTCATTTCTGCTCTAGGACGTAAATTTTTTTTAACTTACAGCTAGGAGTAATGAAAAGATTTTTTTTTTGGTCTACGTAATAAAAAAAAAAAATTTTTTTTTTTAGGCTCAAATTTACTATTTCACAGCCTAACACGGAGAAAATAGTTTTAATTTTATCAATAATATATTACCGGTTGGTTGTAGACGGCACAGAGGGGTGACTTGGCGAAGGGAGATGGAGCGGCCGACGCCAGCACAGCCAAACTGAAAAGGCAAATGCAAATAATGGCTACGTACTTCATTCTGGAGTCGTTTATGAAAAGTGAACGCAATACCACTTCTACGTCCAATATATTGGGAAAGCACTTCTCTTATCTCCTACAATCCATTTAAAAATATTGTATATTATATTAATTACCATATTAAAATAATACCAAATCAATTAGTTATAATTTGCCTAATCAATCCGCACTTATGAACTGTTTACTTTTTTAATTAAAAAGTAACAAAATCTTTGATAAGATTAATTGTTCTCCTCTGTATCTCCTTATAATTTCAAATTGGTTTTCAACGACTCTATACATTGTTATTAGCAAATAGAAACTGTTATTATCTTGTTACTATAATAACCAACGTTACTTCGTATAATATTTCAAGGTTAACTGTATCAACATATTTTTTATTATACTATATTAAATCTGTTACAGGTAATAACATGAAATTATTATTATTACTATTTTTTTATTTTTTTATTTCTTTTTTAGTAAAGTGTTCTTATATCTATTGAAAAAATAAAACATAAATCTTATCTCTATTATAATATTATAATTATACTACTTCTAATATGCTAATATATATAAGAATAGCAACGCCCCAGTGTTAACCCATGGGTTAAAATGCTGCACTTACCTTACACTCCTCTGAAATAAGACAACTATGAAGGTTTGAGGCAAAACAGTGGGCGACTGAAATAAGTCCATACATTTATAGATAACCACATTTATAGATAAATTGGGGATCAAATTATTACAAATTATTTAGAAAATTTCCAAAATAATTAGTACTAAGTAAATTCTGACTTGTTCAAACAGTATCCACTCTTTAGAAGAAATTTATCTCGTATAAAGAATTTAAAATCGCCTACAAACATTAAGACACACCAAACAAGACAATATAGAGTTCAACAAGACAACTCGGAAAAAGGCTAAAAAATTATATCAATTGCTTGTGTATTGTGTATTTATTTGTATGTTCTAGAAAAACTAACATTCCTTATTTTTACGGAAGCTTTTATGAAAAAAATTAAGAAGGAATGACTTTGAAGAAATCATCAATAATAATCCTATACTATTTTCTTCTGTATATTATTGAACAAACAGCTTCAATCACAATTACTACACTGCATAATACTAATTAAAAATAAATTTTAATGAACAAATGCCTTTTCGTCAATCAGTATTATAAGTCATAAGCAATAAATGTAATAAAAAAATCTCTATCTTAACTTATTGAATTTTTTTTTTTTTTTATTATTTTCATTTTTTTTTTTTTTTTCATAAAGCCTTATAGTACTATATCAGTAATTTCAATTAAATATATATTTATTTTAAGAATAAGACCTTTTCTATTAAATAATATTATAAATAAAAATTATTTTTCGACGAAAATATTTATTCTTTCATTGCCTAGAACTAAACTATAGAAGAATATAATTTAAGCAAGATTTTTTTTTTATACATGCGATTCAACCAATTATTTGTATTAAGTTATACTCAATTATTTTCATTATTTTATATGTATAATAATAAGTTATAAACATAAAATATATACAATAATTACTATTAAAGGACCTAAGAAAAGATAATGACCAAAGGTGTGCTTTCACAAATTTTTGTCATTTGATAATTCTGCTTATTCACTACTTAACATCTTAAATTTTAAGACTCAACACGCAATGGTTATTAAAATATATTTACAAATTCAATTTTTTTTTAAAAGGTAATAAGCTAACTTATACAAGCTTCTACAATGCTAGTATAAAAATGTTTATATTTTTTTAACAGCTAACTTTAAAATTAATTTAAATCAAATTATAATTATTATTAACTACGGGAAACAGACAGAAAAATAGACTCCAGCGCCGGGATTTGAACCACTGGCCTCTCTATTTAAAGTATAGCGCTCTAACTAACTAAACTCCGCCGGAGAATGATTAATCTTTCCGTAGTATGAATACTACATAAATCGTAAAATATGAATTTAAAATTAATTTTTTTGAAACTAGAATTTCATTTAAATAAAATCTAACTTTTTTAATTTAGAAGTTACATGTCACTATTCAGTAAATATTTGTTCATTCTCTGCAGAACTAAATTATATCTGATGTAAGCATTACATCTGTTGCAGACTTTATGTTTATTGTTGTAACTAAACCATTATTTGTTGTAAAACAGGTCTGAATTATATGATAGTTTATATTTGTTTGGAGTACGTATAGAAAGGACAAAAGGACTAGATGTTGATTTGTCACAGGGCAGAGTGTATCTAATCAGTGCATATTGGTTTCCTTTGTCTGATATTATCTTTCTCTTAGTTTACACTGCTTGTTGAATGCTTCAGTTGGCATTACAGTCAAGTTCCCTTTTCACCTGCTTTGTCTACTGTTGTGCTTTTAACCCTAATTAATGTGTATGGAGCCTACTCTATCGGAGAAACCTTTTAACACAATACTCGGTTCAGAGGAATCTAAATGTAATGGAAAAAACTGAAAAAAGGGAAATAAATAAACTGATCGACTACCTTGATTAATCAACACCACTCTTTTATATGACTTTGGATAAATTGAAAAGCTTTTCCTTTCACTCTAGTTATTTTTGTACATTTTGAAAGCATTAAAAAAATGTTCTTGTTCATTCAGTTTCATTTTATTAACAATATACTTTATATTTAGTAAATTTGAAAAATAATAAAATATAATTTTAATTTAATTTTGCACACATTTAATTTTGAATAATAATAAATCCGAACCCACTGGGAATCGAAACAGGTCTAAATAAAAAAATGTGTAATTCCCATTACAATCTTTTTTTATGTGACTAAAGGAAGCTACGTGCCACACTATTTGGTGGACTATTTCTTTTTTCGATAATCCCCCCTTTCAAAAATACTCCAGTAATTAGAGTGTGTGCGTTTCCACAAGATTCCAAAAAGTTTCTTCTATTTAATTCAGTAGCGATTTATTTTACTTTCTTTAGATTCATTCTTTTTAGCGAATTCGAAGAAAATTAAGCTATTGCAATGGCTTCAAAATTATTGAAAAATTTTTCCATGGAAATCTGTTTCAGACCATTCTGAATCGATTCCTAAAATTTAACGTCTTTTGTATGTATGTATGTATATATGTATATACGTATGTATATATGTATGTATATATTATGTGACTTCAGACGATATCTCCCTTTAGGATGCCCTTAAAAAATGCACTTAAATTCAAACAAATTTTAAAATGTCAATAGTATCAAAAGAAAGGATGAGTTCGTTGGCCAGAATTTTTTGAGTCCATTAAGGGGTCAAATTTTGACCATTTAGGGTCAAAAATAGCATAAAACATTTTTTTTTCATTATACCTCCCTTTTATATGAAAATATGATAAAAGTGTACTTAAAAACAATTACTGTACTCTTAATGAGCTTTCCAACAACATGCATATTGAAGGGTAAATACTATTTTGACTTTTGTACCCCGTACCTCCGTGTACCAATTTTTTTTCACCCATGCAAATTCTAAAACAAAATTTTCCTATATTATCAGATTTCTTTGAAAATTCGCTCATTAAGTCATGGTGCATGACTGGACTTTTATAATATTTTTTTTTCTTGTCTTTTCATGGACGTATTTTAGATTGCAAAATTGGGTTATTGAATATTTTGTCCTCATTATTTTTGGCGATTCTTTTTAGTCATATATTAAAGTGACATTTTAACTATAGGAAAGGTGGTATTAGTAACAGGTTGTGGAATTAGGTGTCAGTTGCAGAAAGCTGGATCAGTTTACACTTGGCCCACCTTTACCACCCTTGTCAATGACACTCGAGCTTTTTCATCCAAACTAATTTAACACCTCGTCTACTCATCGAACAAGTCTAATTACTTTAATGTTAATCAACTTTGATCCCTTTCCGTTTTAAGTCTACTCGTAAAACTGTAATTGAGATTTTGTAATTAGAACAGATGAAGATAGAAGTTTCTCAAGTTGCCTAATAGTGTTGTTCTTCACTTTGAATGAGTAAATTTATTTATAATTTGAGATGTACCAAATTACACTTATATAATAATAAACTACTCTATTTATAATTAATATTATATTATTGAATAGACAAACAAGTTATAATACATTAGTTATAACTTTTATATTTTTTATTTATATCTGTTTAAACTGTAAATATTATGTACATAAACCTTTATGCTTTGATTTAATTTTATGGCTTTTTTCTAATTAAAGAATCTCTTCACTTAGAAATTTGTATACTTAGCATCGATAGTTTCTTTAATGGAGCTGTGTCGTTAAATTTATTTATTTAAAAGAACTTTATTTGGATGCTAGGTATACTAAAATTAAAATTAACGATTCTCGTTTCTTTTCGAGTGGGATTGTACGGGCGTAAAATTGTAATAGCCCTGGAGTATACTGTAAGATTTATAAATGTTTTAAAAAAGACTGAGCTGTGTTAGCGATAAGTGAATCTAAATTAATTTGGAGTGGGAGAATAAGTATAAAGATTTTTTTCTTGATTCTAAAAGTTAAAGGGGACGTTTTAAAAGTCGAGTAAAATCGTTAGAATGAAGATGTTGTGTTAAGTTTTTATTGCTTCATTAGTTATTATTTATTGGTTGTTTCCCAGGGTTCAGAGCTTCTAATCCCGCACCATTAGTTTCGTCCTGAGTTGTTAAAGACGTGAAGTACGATCCCGATTCTATTGACTCAAGAAAAAAAATGTATAAAAGTAAATCTTTAGGCAAACAAGATAATGCCTTGACTTTAGTCTTTATGCAGATTCCTCCCCACCTCCTTCTCTCGTTCCAATAAAAATGTTACACGGCGCCTAATAACTTTTGTTATCTTCTTAAAACCTTACTTTATTTCCGTTTTTTTAATTAATGCTGGTGAGTTTGAGCCAAAGGGGTAGGACGACGCCTCCCTCTTAGAGATTAGCATATATCCGCGTTGCTAGGGATCCAAGCCTTGTTACCGCCGTATTGTCACTTTTAGCCCGACCCCTTTCTTTACGGAGACGGATTTGTGTTTAAACTAAAACTCACAATATAGCATCTTATGGTGTCTAGTTTCTTTATTACCTCGCTGTTTCTATTACCGGTCTCTTAATCCTGGGAAACTTACACTGTGTGAACAAACAGCTACACCAATAGACATTCAATTAATCAAATTAAATGGAAGAGACTAACAATTATAATTTGACAATAGTCCTTATTTGCGGCTTTATAGTTAATGGATGTATGATTAATGCTGTAAACTTTCAACGAAATTAAAATAATAATAATTTGAATATCAATACAGAAATAGCTTTTATTAAAACAGCAAAGATATAACGATAGTTTGTGTAAGGATAATTAATACATTTTGTTTAATATAACTAATCCAGTGTACCAAATTATAGAATCACATTATCATTATGTTTACTTCTGCCCCTATAATCTCCACTTTAAAAAAATAAACTAATAACTGAAAAGTTAATATCTTCACTCTTACGTTTGAAATGAGAAAAACAAATTGGGAAAAAAATTCTACGAAAACGAGGTATGCTACTGCTACGGTATACTTAAAACTTTGTTTATTTACTTTAATTCCCCTTTAGAGTATGCATTTGAAAATTCTGTGATGAATGAAAAGTCAATGGGGTGTCATAATTGACCTAAGGTATTCCAGTAACATACGATTGGTTGTAATCAAATTACGTTGTAGACCAAAATCGAGAGAAGAATATTCTGATTCCTTGTTTAGAAATTGTTTCAGATAACGACGGTAACTTTAGTGAGATTAGCATATCGGGTGAAAAGCATGAATATTGAAGGTAGAACCCTTGACTGTGCTCACTGCAAGATAAAAGCTATTTGCAAGTCCCTTCTGTCACCGTGATAACTCAGAAGACTAATATATGCAATTACTAAGTTTGAAGATAAAGCGGTCAGGATTGTTAAGAAGCTGCTTCCTTAGAAGCCAATCAGCATTCATAATGAATCAATTACCTTGCTGACTCTCTTGCAACCGCCACACCGGCGCTCTCACCCTAAAATATCATTAACACCTCAAACCACAATTCCTCCCTACTCCATTCTACTTCTAATGATAGAAATTGAGTTAAAATTAAATTTAAGTGATGCCAAACATTTAAATGACAGTTATTACAGAACTAAGAACAAGTTTACATCAATTATTTAGTAAAACAGAAATTCCACTTTTAGCTTAACGTTTTTTTTTTTTTTTTTTTTTTTTTTTTTTTTTTTTTTTTTTTTTTTTTTTTTTTTTTTTTTTTTTTTTATTATTGTTACGTCGATTTAATTATTATTAAAAATTACTTATTTCAGAATGGTTAATTATCTCTGAGTACTATTAATCATTCAAAAATACTCCACTCGTATTTAATAATATTTACCTTTTATTTAAAAAAAAGGTATATTGTTCACGAATAAATATTATATCAGTTATGTTTCTAAGAGCAAGCCAAGCTACATATAAAATGAACCCTCTTCGTTAGTAAGGGGATTTTTAACAGGCATTGTGTAGAAAATCCTCTACCGTCTGCAATGAATGGGAGAAAAAACTTTTGTGAACATTTTGGGAATTATACTTTTTTATTTTATAAAATATAAAAAAGGGAAAATACTAGAATGATTAGAGGATGGTGGTCTCCTTCAAGTAAAGAAAGCTGTGGTTCAAGATACAAGGCTTTATCCTGTAAGCAGATTACTTACCGATCAATAACCAATAGGAAACCAAGATAATTCTTTTTACTGAGAGGTCGATTCACAATAGTATTATTTCAAAACACTTACTTTCTCATCTCTTTTTCGTAAGGGAGAGAGAGAAAGAAAAATAAAAATAATAATGGTATTTATCCAGTTCGATAAACTAAGCTGATTATATTTCTAAAGAAATCATTCCATTAAAAAGAAGTTAGTTTAACTCAACTTGTTTAAAAGTAAGTAGTTTTTAATTTTTAAATAGGATTTTTATAATTGAGAAAAATTATTAACACAAAATGTAATTTGCTTTATAAAATTATTTTTTATATTGAAAAAATAAAAATAAAATAATAAAAAAAACAGTTCTTATGGTATTGAATATATTTATAGCATTCCATTAAATAAAACGCTGGTTAGAGATGATTCTATTTATTTAACGAGAATTTACATATTTGGCCACATGTTTATGTACATCCTAGTCAATATATTTGCACCCCAAATATTGAACCCTGATGATATCAGACAAAATAGTTCTTCACTAACTAACTAACTATAACTTTTAGCCAAAGGGCATCCTTATATTTGCCTTTTGAAAAAGGATTTTAATAAAATCATTAGTTTGTCGTTTAAAATTATCTTCATTTCATTGTTCAAATTGTATTCTATTTCAGTCAACATTTACTTATCGAACAATATTTTATACTTAATGATCAATACATACTTGCTAAAAAACAAAGATCTACATATTGACAGTTATTATTTAATCACAATTATCAGATGTACCTAAATATTTGTCCTGAGAACCGTTATAGACTAAAATTAAATAAAAAAAATATTCATATATGTAAAACCAAAACCAGAGTAAGCCGAATTCTATCTCTTTCTCTTCAAACTCCATCTACATTTTGTTACGGGTTTAAGTTTGCAGGGATCTAGTTCCTTCAACTTTACGAAGCCTATTAAGTTAAAAGTCGAAAGATAAGGCTAAATTCTCCCTTGTTGCCGGCACTTTAAAATTGAAGTTCAGAGTGTCCTGGAGCAATATGTTCTTAATATGTAATGGCCGAAGGGATTAAGTCGTAAATACGTTGAAAGCGGTGAGAGACTTTATAGCTGAAGATTTAGTCTAATCTACGTGCGTTAAGTAATGCTCAGTTTCACTAATAATCTCGGCCTTGGCTTGGAGACGTAGAATCAGCGTGCATAATTTACAAGGCTTAAGGAAGAGGCAAGACTTAATAACTAACGTCTGTCATCTTAGAGTGAATCTTGTTTACAATATTGTTTTATGTCGTCAGATAAAGAGTTGACTAAGTTCACCGGGAAGCCTGATGGCCTGAGGGTAACTACTAAGCTTTTGCAAGTATTAAGCGAACCTTAGTAGCCTTGCTTTACTACTTTACATCTCAAGGTAATCTTTAGTGAATCTACCCTAACCGCGCACCTTCTCCCCATTTCTCACTTTACTGCCCAGCCTTATCTCTCCTTCCTCTAGATAATACCATAGATAAAAAGTCAATTTTAGGACACCTTAAAAAAGTCATAACTATTTTTATGGAATAGGTAGGTATGACCACTGAAATATATGGCTATCTATATAAAACGTTTTTATTTTGAACTTTTTTTCTCTTCATTAATGTGCAAGGTCCGCATGCTTAATTTTTTCTTATAGTAATTCTGAATCTAAATAAGGTTTTTATATTTAATATTTTGTAAACACTATCAAACAAATTGAATGAGAAAATATTATTCCTTTAGTAGATGTGAAAAACTAAATTTATTAGAAACACTAAATTTTTAAAAACAAACTCTTTCTATCTCATCTCTCTATTCTCGTAAAAACCATAAGGACACAAAGAAGCTATTATCCACACAAATTGGCATAATTTTAAAAGGTTTATTTCCTCATGGCGGGAGTTGGACCCGGGAATGTGGCCAAAATAGTAGTACGGGGTACAAGTAATGGATACGGGGTCAAAGTAATAAATACCCTTCATGATGCATATCGTTAAAAAGCTCTTTGAGAGTACAGTAATTGTTGTTATGTATAGTTTTGTCTCATTTTCATTTAGGAGGGGGGTAAAGTGGAAAAATATGGTATGTATGTAAGTATATGGGTATGTCCTTAATACAAATCTACAGTTGCATTCCGATCTCGATGAAAATTTGCACACTTGACCCTCAAAGCAAGGGGAAGGTCACTGTTTACATGAATTTTCGAAATTTAATTTTTGGTACCCAGGAGTACAGGGTACAAGTAATTGATACAGGGTCAAAGTAATAAATACCCTTCATGAT
The DNA here is from genome assembly GCA_001010745.2 of Gerris buenoi. NCBI lineage: Eukaryota > Metazoa > Arthropoda > Insecta > Hemiptera > Gerridae > Gerris > Gerris buenoi. The sequence goes on from KZ651133.1 coordinate 40,116, forward strand.
GCATATCGTTGAAAAGCTCTTTGAGAGTACAGTAATTGTTGT
>KZ651133.1:44072-54091 GCA_001010745.2 Gerris buenoi
TTTTTTTTATCTTTTATTGTTTTCTCATACCATTTATTAAATAAAGCTTTTTTTAAAAAAAATAAAAATATAATTAAAAATAGTTGTTTTTTAATTAATGATCCCTAAAGACCTCAAAAATTTAAGAAATTATAATCAAAGGGATAAATTGAAGAATACACAAATATTTTTAAATGTATATTGAGAAGTATTAACTTATGCAATTTTAAATAATGAATGAAAATTAAGAAGGATCATATTTTATTCGAATCATTGGTAAATCCTCGATTTTGATTTTTATTTTTTGACTGATCATTGTTATCCTCATAAATTATTAAAGCGGCAATTCACATAGTTATTATAGAATTATGTAAGACCAAATCTAGTAATTTCATTATTTTCAGTTATTGTACAATAAACCAGATGAGCTGTTGTAAGCTTTCTAAATAAAAATAACGGAAACGCGACATTCAGATAGAAATAATTTAAATTTCTTCAACATATCTGGTGGAAATCCTGGAGTTTTAATAGCTGGAATATCAGAAAGTAACATTAATCGTAATTACACCCGTTCAATGTGGAAGAGTGTAACATTAAATTCAGATAAGCCATTCAACCGAAATAAATTATACTTTTACATGAGCTGTTCAATTATTGTGTCTTATAATCGTCAGATAATGGAAGTGCCATGTAAAAGAAAACCGTTTCTTCTATTACCGTTTAAAACTTCTTTTAAAAGAATGCGAATTGCAAGGAACGACATTGCTGGAAAGACAATCAAAGATATCTTTAAGGAATATACGAGTATTCAATAATTGGAAACAGGCTAGCAATAATTAGAATAAGGCTAGGAACCTAACGTTCTTTTTGATTTTTTTCTTTACAATACTATTCAAAGATTTTATTCCTTCGAGTATCTTCAAGCTCATTAGATCTGAAAAGACAAAGAAAGGATAATTTTTTATACACCTCTTACAAAAAATATATTATAGGGGTTGGTAGGTATTAAATGTTTCACTGCCTTTTTGGCTTAATATCCTTTAACAATCCCTTTCTTATCCTCTCGGTCCTTATCCTTTTTATGTATGATTTCCCTCGTTTTTTACCCAATTTTTTTATGTTATATTATTCTGTTTGTTTTATGCGGATAAATAACGGGACGAAACGAGGAATAAGGCTGTTAAAATATCCATAAACCTTCAACTTCTTTATACTCTCGGTTTACAGAATAACCTAAAATATTGACGATAAAAAATATAAAAACGATGAATTGGAATACAAGGAAAGATGCGTTTATTCGGACAGTTGGATTCTTTACGGGCTCTTTCCTTAATGTTAATGTTTAAGTCCTCCATATGAGTGAATATTTCCTTACACATATCTATAAAAGCGATCACTAGAAATAAAACAAGATTATATTATGCTTCAGGCCCACTCAAGCTATCGATAAAATTAAACATGGCTGCAATAACACATATCACATCAAAAATATGATCTTTATTCGGTTTCACTCATAAAAAATACTTACTCAAAGTGGTTACTTCGGCAATCCTAAATTTTAGTATTAGAGGTATCCTTAAATCAAGTATTATGTTTATAGCACCGAGATTACTTCTTATTTTCTATGTAGAAATGACACGCGCAGCTAGAAGCTAAAAATAAACCAAAATACGTCTATTAAATTATTTTAAATTAAATATTAATATTTTTTTTTAATAACCATACCATGAATATATTTAAATTGATTGTAAATAAATAGTCATGATATACTTGTTAAACTATTGTTTGCCACAGTGAATGATGTAAAATTATCATATTTAATCTTAAACAAAAATGTCATACAGTTTTTGATACAATAATTGAATTATTTGAAACTGGTTTTATCTGTTTAAAATAAATTACATTGTTTAATTATTAATTAATGATTATTTGTCTTTTTTAATTATTATCCATATTATCCATCATTATCTTTTATTATTCCATTTGGTTAATCACTCCGAATTATTAAACATCTTCAAATGACAATAAAAAGTATCGCATAATTTATTTTGATAAATACAATTATTTTTTATATATATTTATCCCGTGACCACTTTTTTGTGATCAAAACTAAAGATAAACATAGAGGCTAGGGATATGACATAAGGTAGTAGTGACGAATCTTCATAGGCTCATGCTGAGGACAGGTGTACAAGTGAATCATGCTAGGATATGCTAATAAGCCTTACCCCCATTCGCATATCTTAACATCCCTTATGCTTATAATGGAAGTGTAGTTCAGTGGAAAAACAACACATAAACAAGTTTTATAATCACATAACATAAATGGATTTAAAAAGATTCGTATACCTAGAAAAATCCCTTAACAAATCAGTTGGTTTCTTAGTTGCCATCATATCCACACAAATGTGTATTTGAATAATTATTGTTTAGTTTAATCATTCATTAAGTTAATCGTAGAGAAAAGAGTAATTTGTTCATTATTATTATGTCGCAGATAACCAATTGTTATTTCGGTAACTTTTTGAGGTGTATATTCGCGTATATTCCTTTAAAATGTATATTTGTTACCTTTAATAAAGATAATTTTCATGACTGCTTTTTTCTCTTTCTTCTACCCACTAATCATATAATATTAAAATAATAAGCCGGAAATTCGTATTACAAATCTATTTATCATCATTATGTTTTTTACAGTAAAGTACGTTTCATATAGTGTCAAATTATAAAAGACGAAACTGGCATTAAATTTTTAAATGTTAGGACTCCCTCGAAATGGTAAACAGTTTATGCGTGGCAAAATCTGGACGTGATTCGGAATTTAGCCACAAAAAGCGATGGAATATTCGTAAAATTAATAATCACAATTTGGTCACTAGCGATTATTATCATTTTGAGACTTTATTACCAAATTAGCTAATAATTAGTGAACCTTAAATGGAACACAAAGTTTAAAAAAAGAAACACTCATAATGTTTACTATTATATACACATACTACACACCGTAAATTATTATTATTATTTTAATTATTTAAAAAAAAACCATCCTATAACCTTGGGAATTTTATTCGGATTCCATTTTTTTTTCTTCTGAGCTTAGTAACGGAAGCTATGTAATCTTTCTCAAGGATGAACATTTTTTGTCTCGAAATTAATAAAAAATCCAAGACAGAAATCCGTTTTAGACATCGGCGAACACTTTTAGTTCCGTGTCCGTGTCTTTCTATATCGGTCTATCCTTCTGTCAACCAGTCTGTCTGTCACCCAATATTTACGACAATATATCTTAAATTCACATTATTAGTTCTTATTATTATTTAAAAAAATGGAGAGCGTTCATGTCGTAAAACCGAATATTATTTCTGATCCTTAGTGTAGGGATTTATATATTTTTTTTTTTTTTTAAATTATAAACAGTAAAGAATCGATTCCATAACAAATTAATATTATCTTTAATTTTATTCATTAGTGCAACTAAATTCTCTTTACAGTGACCTCCAACATAGCGCTGCACTGACACTGATAGGGAGGGACGCATAACCTCCGAGCACTGAGGCCGCGCGGCGGCTTCTCTTCCGGGGATTGACGATGGATGCGAGTGGGTGCAGATTCTCCTCGTAAATATAAATATAACAATTTTGTTCAACACGACATAATTGTTTTCATTTCGTCTTCAATGTTTCACGTATTGTCAGAACCAAAAAAATTGTCTGTTTTATCTGAGTTTTGGGGGGTAGCACCCCATTGTGAGCTAAATTTCGTCTAGGAGTGTGATTTTTCTAAACATGTAGGTGTGCCGAATTTTATCGAAATCGACTCAGAAGGCGTGCGCTTTTAGTTATGATTTGTTTTTTCTTAGGGCTTATAGGGTCCTCGAATCTGCACTGACATTAAACTACTGACACCTGACAGATTATTTGTTTTCAAAAACATGTTTTAAGACAGTAAAATTTGGTAAATTTAAAAAACGTTTTAAGGAACAAACATTTAAATTTTATAATCGAATTTTCGCGCTATCACAGTACTTTCTCTATATATGCATTACCAATAAAGGAACATACAAATTATTAGCTAAACAAAATAAAGAACCAACAAGGTAGTTATACATTACGAAGATATTAAGATTATATTGACGTTTATAAACTTATATAAAATGATCATCTTTAAGCTCGTGAAATCCCGTGAAAGTAATATGCTTTTATCCGGCTTATTTACTAATAGAAGATAGGTAGACTAGCATCTGTGAAATTAGTATGAGTGGTTCATCCATTTTGCTTGACTGAATCACAAGACTAAATACACTTTAGAAGGGCTGTGTTTTTACTGGAAGTATTTCATAACTAGACGCTATAAATAGGGAGATTCAATGCCTGGAGAGTGATTACATTTAAATGCTAAGATAATCGGATCAGGATGTATGATGCTGAAGGCTCGATAGGGTGGGCAGCTACTAATAGTTTGCAGGGTCTAGGGGAGTCGCCCTACTGCCACGAAAACATCTGTCTCGTTTTTTTAGATGATGGGTGGTGGGTGAGTTTTTTGGTAGATTCGGGGTAAACTGGGTGCGACCCTCAGTCGAGTTCTTTGTTTGCTTGTCAGCCTGTCACTAGTCCGATGTTCTCCTAAAAAGCTCTAATTACTTACAACATAACTCCATTGATAGAGAAAAATAGGCCTGAAAATTGTTGCTCCCCCTCGCGTTTTTTTAAGGACATCAAATCTGTTCTAATTGGAAGATTGACATTATAATAGAAAACACAAATAATGCATTTCTCGTAAAGCCATTCAAATATTAATTCCATAACCGGCTTTACAAATTATAGCGAAATTTATATTTAATAAGCTATGACAGAAGTTTGTACATGTTAGTGAATCAGATAGCGAGGCACTCAGTGTCAGCGCATGCCTATGATTGAGTTCGGATTTGTTTTTAGGACCAATTATTTTATAATTTATTTAATTTTTCTCCTGCTTCATTTAAATATAACGTAAATGTTCCCCCAATTTTATTTAATGACAACACAATTATTTAATAAAATCAATTAGTTGTTAAGATATAGAGATTCGCAAAAATGTTAAACGACGAACTGACCGACAGACACGATATCAAACATTATCCCCAATGTCTCTAAATAATTTCTGTTGAGAAATTTTTTAAATTGGAGACATACAAATAAGTTTGTTCCCAAGAACGAACAAGCTATGATCACAATGCTTTACCTAACTTCGGTAAGCTACTAAGCAAAAAAAAAAAGAATTTAAGTTGACTTGGACTCAAAATAATAAAATATGAAACAGTTAAAACCTTATATTATTCAATAAAAACTTATTTTACCATAGTTAATCTTATAAAAACTAAAAAACTCTATAGCGCAACAGCCCATGGTCCTAGCCTTGTCAAATTGTGTTTATCTTAGTTAATAAATAAAATTAATCATAAAAATCTCCAGTTATATTCTTATATACACAGAGTTGCTATTGGAAATAATTATAAATATGCTCGTTAGTACAAATAGGTAAGTATAGTAATTCTAAATAATATGCTTGTAGTTTTCATGAATTATAAAAATAATTTTTATTATTTTAAATAACCATAAATGGAAACCGGATAACTAGATATATTTACGATTTAAACTGAATTATTCTTTCCAGAAATCTGAAATCCAGTATAATCAATAATAGAATCTTTACGTAGCTCGGTATTGAATTATAAGAATTGTCGTATTATTTCTGTGACACGCGCTTTTGTATAGCGAATCACCGATCAACTCGTAAATTTAGTAGAGTAATGAAGCGGTGTTCAGAATGTTCGAATAAGAGGGTTCTTAAGAGAGCTCACTCAGCTATGTTTTTGGATATCATAACATTGTAAGTTGGATGTAGGAGCTGCAGAATCGGTATAGAACTTAATAGAGGCCACCCTAGAAATGTATAAGTGATAAGGGAATCCATAATGCAGAGCCTTTATCACTACTATATCGAGGGTGGAATCCGATTGGTGCCGGCATCTCTATAAATACTACAGAGGTCTTTTAATGAGGAATTATGTGAGTCTTTGCTTTACCAAGGAAACAATAAGCAATAAATAAAAGTGCAGCGCTTGGCTGTCAGACCCCGAGTGTTAATTACATCAGAAACGGAGACCGGCAGCTCCCCTTCAAGATTCCTTCCAGACAACGTTCTTCCGGACTGCCCTTCCGTTCAGGGACTGGACATTTCCAACTTGAAGAACCCGGAACTTATAGGCCCTTAGCTGTTAAGAGATATGGGACTTTACCAGGACACACTTGACCCCTTGTCTACTCTCCTCTGTTTAATTTCGCCTATTCTTGTATTTATGACATTCTTGTTGCTACATTGCTCTAGAATGAAAAAAATGATTAATGTGTAAAGTACTTATTTAATAAAAAAGTTCATTCAAATCAATTGTAAATATTCTTCCAAGTAGTAGTGGTCAGACAGACTCGAGGTGAAAAATGATTCCTTATGTCTCAAACTAATCTCTCGGTCGACGAATGAAACGGTCTTTAAATAAATGGTCACATGTAATTTGGATCTAATTTATTATATTTTATTAAAATTCTTTTTTATATAGGGCAAATTAGATTTTTTTTTTTTCACAAAATGTAAATTTTAAGTATTGCTCTCGTTTTGGTGCGAATATCGGCGTAAAACTGTTACCCTACGTAAAAAGTCATACGGAATGAAGTTGTAGTAAATATAATTGGCTTCAAGTTCATCGGCAACTCTGTACGTCCAATAGTTTTCGAGATAAGACACTTCAAAAATTATATATTTTTTCCAAAAATNTATATATATAGAATTGTGGAATTTCGCCAAAGTATTTGGAATGTTGAGCTGAAACAGCAGGTTCAAATAGAAAGATTCCTGGAGCAGAGGAAGAGGGTTTAAGAGGAGATAAAACGACCCAACGAAAGGTTTCAATTTGGGTTTCTGGCCAGCACAAGAATATTGCCTTCACAGCTAGGAAATCACTTAGAAAGAAAAACAAAGCCTCCTAGGGCTTGGCAATATAAGGTGATAGTAAAGTCTGCTAGTCTTAGAGCTGGAGGACATTAGGTTCCTTACCCTGAAATACTCTTAAGGAACATCCAATAATCGACTTCAAGCAATGACCATATCACAGACTTTTATTACCACAGCGCAAATTTCCTTCTTTCTATTCAACACCACACCAATTTCCTAGCTTTCAATAAACTTAAACAGTGCTTATGCCGGAAACCCCTAACATTAAAAGCTATTGCTACTAGATGGATACCATAAATGCCACACAACATAACATCATCACATAGCATTATTATCGTAAATACAGATTACCCAGTAAAATGATAATGTCTCTTTAAGGGAGTAACAACTCTCTATTTTCACATAATACAGGTAAAAATATTATTATTATTAGTATACAATTTTCAAATACGATAATTCTTAAAAAAACAATTATTGGATCATATCTTAAGACAAAATGATTGAAGTTTAGCCATCTATTTGAAGAGCCTCCCTCTCCCAAAAAATAAAGAATCAATCCCCCTTTAACTACTTTAGAGTGTTCTATTTGTATGTTGTTTTGGATTTTCACGGTTAAATTGATTCATTACTCAATTATAGAAATAAAAATTAACATAAATTAAATAAAATTTACTCTTATCAATATCTCGGAAAGTAGATTTATCCTGGTAAGATTTGTTCTTCGATAAATTCTATATTTTCATTTTCATGTCAGGAGAACAAATTTATAACTAAAATTCATTTCTCGATTTCGCATTGGGGTATGACTATTCTGGACCAAAAACAAATTTTTTAGGGGTTTAATTAAATATTTTTTTTATAAAAAAAATATTATGATTGTTCTTAAACCTCTAAACCATCCTATGAATCACAAATTTTGTTCATTCAGAGGCTCATGAATCAAAAATTTTGTCTCATAGGTTGCCTTAAGATCTCTGCTTAGAAAATATTTTTTAAATAAATTTTAGAAATAAATTACTTATTATTACGTACACAAATCCATTGCACAAGACCGATATGATACAAAACATATACAGTAACACCCAAAACAAATTTCTTCTGCAAGACACAGTTGTACATTTTATTAATTGTAACTGGTCCGAATATGAAAAGATATTATATTATATGTAAGTTAGCATTGTAGTAGAAATGCTGGTAGTTCATAAAATTCTATCCAATTATTAATCTAAATATCACATATGAACATTGATTTGTGTATACACTTCATGAACATTGATACAATGAACTGATTAAATTATGATGGATGATTAAAAAAAAAAACAGCATCAGTCATATTTTTCATTATGTAATATGTTGAATGATAAGAATGGTATTAGGTATATGTATTATACATTACTTTAAACATATTACGTCTTAATTCAACCTGTTAGAGATTACAGGTGATGGTCATAATTTTTATGTTTAATTTAATGAATATAATCTTTTTTGATTGAATATTGCATAAATATAGGCAATATAATTTTTAGAATTATGTGCAATATAAATTTATGAAATACGCAGACAAGTTGTTTTTTATAATCTTCACTTAGAATTAAAGTTAGAATTGTTATGCAGTGCAAAATTTTAATTGGTTCGTCCTATAAAAGTTAATTCCTTTCCTGGTCATATTGAAATTTAAAAGCAAATAATTTTTGATTTAAGTGTTGATGGAACTCTGATACGCAGTTGAGGTTTGTACAGTTTAAGATGTGATTCTGGGCACAGAAATAAAAAGGCCTAAATCCAGAGTTGAGGCTATAGTTAGGAGACCTGATTTAGTTATGATTGCTGAGATAAAGGCCTAGGAAGAAAACAGGTTGTACAAGGAACCTCGGGGCCTGAATCCAAGCCTTAATAAGTTAATAATATAATTCATAGCCTCAAGATACGAAGCAATGGTTACAGTTAGGCCAATCAGCTACCTGTGTTGCCTTCTTGAAATACGATTACATAGGTCTTTCAGTCCCAGTACCCTGTCACCGTACTGTGTATAAATTGCCTTTATGATTTATCTAATCGACCCATCCGAATCTCGTTAATAATACACCGACTGGACGCTAAAATTATTCACCTGTCTCCCAGTAGCATATTTATCTTTATCGTGTTTCAGCTTAATTAGCAAAGCTCGTTGCTTCAAATAAAAACAATAAACAAGGTCTTTCCGAGCAGAACCTACACCCATAAAGGTTAAATCGTAGTACATTTTACATTATGGTTGAAAAAAATATTTTTTATTATTTATTTTAGTAGTGAAAGTAAGCATCTCAGTATAACTCTCGAAAATCGAATAAAATTATACCAAGTAAGTTTATTTATTTATTTATTCATTCTTAAATAGTCTGTCGATTAGTGTGGTACATATCTTTCTCGCGACCAATTTCGTATACTTTAATGATTTTATGTTTTTATAGCCCGTTATTGTAAATTTTATTTAGTTTTTCCCCGTTTTTTAAAACTGTCAACATTGTTTTGATTTTTTTACATGAATTAAAGTATTAATTTACCAAAATGTATGGAGCGCCAACGGTTGAAATTAATCTGAGACTGTCTACGGGCTACTTTCAAGCAAACCATCTACATTTCTTATAGTCCAGGAGATAGCGTGCAAAAAAATGTCTGACTAACATCAAGCTAGAAATTTGTATACAAGTCAATCTTTTTGCGCCTTTTAAGAATATGTGGTCGGCTAAGTTCGTCTGCGGGACATAGCTTGGCAGTAGGCGTTTGAAAAAAAACAAAAAAAAACCGGCGGAGAGCGGCCATGTCTCACCAAGGATGGTGGACAATGTGATTTTCATGATCCTGAGCACAGAATTAGTTAGTACACTTAAAATTAAGTTGATGTTAGTTTATCCCTTGACAGGTGACAACGTTGATTTTTTGTAATATTTGAATAGGTAACCTATCAAGTGTGAAAATAACATCGACTTGATTTATGGTCTACTAACTAATTCTGTTCTCAGGATCACGAAAATCATACTGTCCACCATAATTGGTGGGACATGGCCGCTCTC
>KZ651133.1:54317-65276 GCA_001010745.2 Gerris buenoi
AAAAAAAAAAAAAAAAAAAAAAAAAAAAAAAAAAAAAAAAAAAAAAAAAAAAAAAAAAAAAAAAAAAAAAAAAAAAAAATACCTTCATAGACAAAATATAATTAGTTTAGATGATGTGTTAAACCTTTTATTTATTAATTCCTTGAAGTGTCTCAACTATTGAAGTAAAGAATTACTAAATTGTCTATAAATATTAGAATATAAGAAAACTAATAACTGTTATTGTATCATGACATTATGCCTGTATTAAATAAAACATGTACGCACCACATTTACCCACTTTTAATTTCATATACTGTTTTGAAAAAAACAATAATGCAACACAAAAGAAAAGGCGAACTTACAGTTATAATGTGTGATGGTAAACTGTAGGTAAAGGGTCAACTCACGCATGCGTGAACATAAGCGCGTTGTAAAGGTGCGTTTTGAAGTACATTTAGATGTAGCATACGGGAAATTAACTAATTACCTATTAAGTAATTTTGTAACGAATTGCAATTAGTTAGGTCTTTCTCAAGAAACTGGAAACAATTTACCTAAAAAATTATTATTTCCCGTAAAAAAAAAGTTGAAAAAACTATAGTTATTGTCGGTATAAAGAGTTAATAAATAGTTAGAAATTATTTTAATTGATTTTGGCTTACAAAGAAAATTTCATTATAGAATGTATAGCATGTATATATTACAAACCTATCATTTATAATAGTTTTTAATTAGTGTAACATGTGTGTGATAAGATGGTACATTTTGTTAGAGCACGTGCTAAGAATAGGTATATAAGTTAAACTAAAAAATAAATGATTTATTTGTTCAGTTACAATGTCAGTTAGTTATTTATTTATTGAAAATTAGTCTTGTAAAAGATTTGTTTCGCTTATCGTTAAAAATAGAAAAAATCGGGTTCGGGGTATCTCGGAACTTTTCCTCACTTCAGAGACCACTAAAGTGGCCTCTCCTGCTGCTTCGCAGGATGAGGAAGCAGTATTGGACGTGGTCAGTACTTGGATGGGTGACCGTTCTGAAGTAACTTATTTATTATCATTCTTAAAAAAAAAAACCTTATTTTTAATACCTATATTTTATTTAATTATTTGAAGTTTGGCGGTATTTTGACAGATGTAAACAAGCTTTGGCGTCATCAAAATTATCGCACTAATAAATAATTACAGTTTATAAGATTAGAGTTGGCACAATCGAAGGCGGGAAACAACAAACGTGGAGGTAGTTTTGGGGTTATAAAAAGGAAAAATCGGTGTTGCCATGTTAGAGCATTTTTTTCTGAAGTTGCATTCAACATGGGGGACCAATAAAATCGTTTCCCTCAAAATTTTCCCTCCTTTTGATTGTGCCAACTCTAATCTTATAGACTGTATATTCGCTTATAACTTTTAAACATATAGTAATGGATTTTCAGTGTTGTTTTTTTTTTTTATTTGTTCCTTAATTTTTTCCGGTTCCAACGATATGCTACATATTAAAAACCTATTTATACTTTCGGTATTATTAACCGTCTAAGTTTAAAAATTCAAAATTGATAACTTCAAAATGAATTTTGGTGGGATTGTTCGTCATACAGAGAGGTACATTCGCGCCAATCGATCACGACCATTAAATAAATACATTCGCTTATAACTTTTAAACTAATTAATGGAATTTCATCGAGGTTTTTCATATTTGTTCCTTAATTTTTCCCGGTGGTTGGAAAGGGAATCATGAAAGGATTTGTATCTGGATATGGCTAATTCTCGGACAAAGGGTACTTTGAGGTCATTGTGAAAGATGAAATTGTATACATAGAAGGGAGCGTCAGCTATTTTTCTTAGGATGCTATATGTCAAAATCCTATTTATACTTTCGGTATTATTAACCGTCAAAGTTTAAAAATTCATAATTTATAACTTTAAACTTTTTGCTGACTCAGCAAACTGGGTTCAAAATGGCGGAAAAAGTTGATTTTCCGGGCGGCACCACTACAGGTAAGGACTGATTTTTCTGCCAAGTTTCAACTCTCTTTTATTTATACCTTGGGTTGTTANATACGTCATGCTGAAAACCACTCAGGAGGTCTTAAAAACACCTAAAACGGATAATTTCGTTGAAATCTTGAAAAAAAATTGTTGATGAAAACAATACTTTTCCTACTATAGGTAGTGAGAAAAAGTAAAAAAGAATTCGGTTGATTGTAGTATTCTCTGTATCAAAGTATTTAAGGACTCGGGAGTTAAAAGTACCTAAACTAAATTGGATGTCCAAACATGTTGAGTTTAGCAAGAGAGAAAATCTAGGGAAGGGAATTCCGAAGTGCTGACACGGACTAACGACAGGAATACTCCAGAACCCAACAATAAAATCCACCCTCTGCTTCTGCAGAGTAAATAGTGAAGACGGTAGCCTTATCTCGAGTAATGACCTCGGACCCTGCAGATTGACTTTACGACTGCGCGCCCCAGCTCTCACTGGTCAACGGTTTAATCGGGATCCCTCCACCACAACCCATAATTGATTTATCAGGTGAAATGTAGTTTGGGGTCGATGACAAGTTATGAGGCGCCTGGGAGGCGGTTTATCACCCGGCCTCTTTGATTTTATTGCACCCATTTCAAAACTTCTTATCTTACACGTGGCTCACTCCGAGTGATGGCTTGAGAGCTATACATTTTTAATTCAGTAAATCATCCTCTTGTTTAATTAATATTTATTTTAAGATAGCTAAGCAAATATGATATGTCCTATTTTATATTAATATTAGGTTCCTAATAATTAAATATCTTTGTACGAATAACATGTGATAATTTATTTTTACAGCACTTAGTTTGTTGTTATCAAATTAGCGTAAAGAGTAGTATAAAATATATATTTTGCTACATTTAGGTATTGATGAGTTTCTGAAACGTAGTTAATTATGCAGTAAAGGGTTAAAACAGAAAATGTTGTTTTTCTTACAAAAGAAGATGCCAAAGCTGATATTGGAGACACTATTTTATTTTTTATTTATTAAGGATAAGAGAAGTCGTCGATGAATGATTTAGTAAGCATTTAGCGGCTCTTGAGAGCTGATATAATTCATTGGTCACGTGACGGCCAAATAAAAGGAAGAACCTCTTTTTTCGAGAGCCGAAAAACAGACAAATTGTGCGGAAAGGGACGGTGTTTTATTGAAAGTTGTTTAATTATTGATGAAGGAGAGCCAGTTGGAGAGGGCTTATGAATGAATGATGTGGTCAGAAATGGAGGGAGTGGGCGCAGCACTGTCTACTATTCTGCCCAGTCTTCTACTAAAAGCCAGAGGTGAACATTACAGCTCCCCTGAGAGCCTTTTACAACCCTCTTACCTAGAAATGACTTACACGTTGCCGTCTTTCTATTCTTATGGATAGCATGATCCAAAAGAACCTTTGCAAATAACAAGTTTATCTAAAAAAAATATATAAATTGTATTTATACTAAATAATATACAACTTTTACCACTTTTAGACTTGACCTAACAGCAATTTATAACAAATGTTATCTCTGATAGATCACACAATATCTAGAATTTGACAGCAACTAAAGATTTTGTTTTTTAAAAAGAAAAATGAAAGAATTTACAGAAGTGTAATGACCTTTTATAACTAATTAATAATACTCTCTGTTACGAAATGAGAGATGTAAGTGTAAGTGTTGGAAAAAAAAAAAAAAAAAAAAAAAAAAAAAAAAAAAAAGATGAGGCATTTGTAATGCAAGTTCAAGTCTACCTTAACATGTTATGTTAACCATTGTTAGAAGTAGAAAATTATTACATTGTATTCAAGAATATAGTTTTTGTGACAATTGGGAGTATCCCACAGGCCGCATATCTGGAATTAATTTATTTACTCCGAATTTAACCTTATCATTTATTATAAGTAAATACAATTTTAATTTTTGTATCTGGTCCAAACAAAGAAAATACAATGCTTAGAAACAAAGCAAAAGTTAACAGAGCTTTGGGGCGTATGCCATTGAACTTCGTCCTCTCCCTGAATAATTTATACGGGGTAACATTGGGGGACTCATCCCTTCAAACCTACAGAACTCTATGTCAGGTCAAAGTCCCTCAGGATTAATTATCGGTCTAAGATTGAAAAGCGTTCTCAATCAAAAAGGTCACAAGGGGTCCTTTTTTCTACCCATTAGGTTTAAAATTTATCCGAGAATTTTAATTTTCAGGTTCAAGCTTGCAAACAATGCGCCCTTTGGTCTTATGGGTGGGTGACCAATAGACTCCTGTATACTTCAAACGGATTCCTGTTCTACACCCACTGATTGGATTTCCACAGGATACTTTTACACGCGCGGGTATATCGTTTCAAGCAAAAAACATCAACCAGGTCAACGAATATTTATAAAATTAACTCATTACTTCATAATATTTGCATAATTCTTCTTAACCATAATTGATATGAGAAATTCCCCAAAAAGATTAAGTATATAATATAATGTGGTACCTTAGACATACACACAGCAATACTAAATTCATTGTGCCTGTTCATTTCATATTGTTTATAATTTATTAACTTAAGAATGGGGAAAAATAATTATTTTTTACCCGTATGAGTACTTTAATATATGTATTTCAAAATACAATTCTGATAGCTAAAATGCGTTTAAGTATTGGATTTACAATGCAAGCTTAGCAGGAAATTGAAAATAACATATTGGTATAATGTATGAAAAGGCGGAGATGTGGCTGGTAGGATGAGGGGTGCTGCAATATGAGGAGGAATATTGATTGACAGGAGTGCAGAGATAGGAGAGACAGGGTGGTTGGGTCCAGGCACTAAGATCAATACGCATCGTGTGTATTATACTGTATATGAGAGGAATCACTGTCTGATTGGCTGTGCAAACCCTGACCGGAACACCCTTCTCTAAAGACTCGGTCATCTTAACCGAACAGATAAGCAAATCCCACAGCACTCCTTATCTTTTTATACCTAGGCATCCCTCGCTTTAAATGGACCCCGTTAGTTTTTACAGCGGGAGCGTAGATACGGAAAACTCGAAGTTTTCTTATCGCTAACGTAGTCAACTTTTATGTAGATTGGGGTGGAAAAAATAACATCTTCTCTTTTCCATCGACGGTGTGAAGTGCTCGGAGTGGGCAACGGGTTGTGAGCTTATCTTTCCAAAAGAACAGCCTTATTTGGTTTCATCCCCGCTATAACTGAGTAAACTACCGAATAAACGGCTCATATCAGTCGCCTCTATTTATCCAAACAAAGAAAACAGAGGTCTCTTCGTTTATTAAAAAAATCAAATAGGTGTTGTTTATATTACATTTATTACTACCCACATCTTACTTAATCGGACCTAAATTCTACTTTCAAATATCACACATAAAGTCTTTTCTCCAGATAGTTATAATGTAAAAAACGTTTCAAAGTGCTTAGGGTTAGAATCTTCGATCACAGAATTAACGTAATAAAAAGTTAATTTGTAAGCAAGGCAACGAGAAGAATATTTATATAAGGGTTTAATGAGATCAAAGAAAACTCCGGTTGGATCGGACAAAGAGATGTTAATCAATCGTTGTTTAGACAGAGATAGCTGGGGTTGAGTCGAAGCAAGGGGAATATATCTAAACATCTGGAGCCGACCTGTCGGGGAAAAGCGACCGATTCTTTTGCTTTGAATTCAGCTAGACGATTAAAGAGTATCTTGTTGACAGCGACCTCATGAATATTGAAATCTGCAAAGAGTGGAAGAAAGGTTAAGAGTCGAGAGGAAATACAAATTGAAATTCAAGCCTTTTAATGAACAGACTTTAAAGAAAGTCTTTTCATTTTGTGTTTCAGAATCGTCTTCTTGACTTAAGCCAATATTTGAAGAATTTTTATTTTTATTTGTAATGGAGATGATAATAATCTAAAAGTTGAAATAAATATGAAGGTTCATTTGGGAAAATTTTTATTATTAATTATTTTAATTTAGAGTTTAAAATATTCCAATCGTGGAAATCTTAAAAAAAAAATATTTTTTGTGTGTAATTCATATCATATTTATATATGTATTGATAAATCATTCATATAAATGAAGGAAATTTACACTTGTAAAGGTTTGGACTGCGAACGTACTATTCTACCCTTGAATAAGAAAGAACTGCCTACTCTCCTATAATAATATTAGCAATATAAAAGAAACGACGTGTGGTCAACGAAATACGCTATTGCATGGTAGGGTTAGATGAGTACTCCCTAAACTGACAGTAATATATGAGTATATCAAACTAATTGCATTAAGGAGTTAAAATAATAAATTATGAAGGTTATTAAACTGGTTTAATGATTGTTTAAATGTTTTAACTGTATTAAATTAGAATGTGTAATGTATATAAGATACCTGTAATTGACGAGTGTAGAAGATATCAGTTGAAGTTTACATTACTGGACAGGACGTACAACATACTATGATCAATGTAACCTAGAAATCGGTTAATATGAAGGGGGAGAGGTATAGTGACAAAGGGTACAAACGGACTGTCCGGCTAAATTATCCGTGACGATATGTCTAGGTGTCGACACATCCAGTTGTAAATAACACTAGATTTTTGATGTATTATAAATAGGCTTTTCAGAATGACGGTACTTAAGAAGGCTAAAAGCCTAATATTTCCAGGCCGATAGAGATAACCCTTTACCTTTATGGGATAGGGAGTGTCAAAAGGTATGAACCCTTCCTATGCGAGTAACGTATACTGCCTTCTGATTAAGCCAACATTACAAAAATTGTTCACGGATTCGAAAAGTTGTCATTCATTATCCGTCAAGTCGTAAAATTCGATAGTTTATTGTTATGGAGCAATCGACAAGATGTCGACAAATCTATTATAATGTTGTCAGTTTCAGACGAGAGCGTGATTTTTCGCTTTACAAACAACAATAACGGATATAAAAATATTTGTAGAGGTAGATAAAAATTATTGCCGTTTATGACTTCCTCTTAGCAATAAAATCATAAATCCATAACCTATAACAAATGAACAAACGAACAGGAATGGTAAGTTTGATGAATTTAAAGGTTGACTCTCACCATTAACGAAATGCTTTGAGGAAGAGCGTAACGGTTCCACGTTGATAGAAATCAACATTTATATTTATAATGATATTAGCCTTTCTAGATTTATTGGAAAAAAATGAAACAGGATAATTGTTTGAATGTTTAATTACTTTTTTTTTTTTACAAGATACAACATCGACTCTATAACCAACATTGACTACTTGTTCTAAAACTTATCATTAATGCAACTCACATTTTCGCGCAGATAAAAGAAATCATTTCTATAAATAAGCCTGTGCTTATTTTTTCCCAACAATAAGGCAATGATATGGTTTCTCACATTACGATTTCATGATAAGATTTATGAGTTTATATATAAATGATAATTCTCTTTTAAATACATCAAGTTATCACATTGTAAACACACTGAATAATGCAGCGTTTAATGGTAATCATTGTCAGGGATCCGGTTTTTTTTTACAGAGATATTGCATAAGTAAACAGTAGTGATAGGATGCACACGAGTGCAAGACATCGAGAGCTCATTTAGAGGACATTGTCCGAAGAAATAAATCAAGAAGGGTGGTATTACGAAAGGCTCAACGTCGTACTGACCCCTGTAGCTGCGACACTTGAGTTGCCTTTAGTTCGCATTCATCTCAAATAAGGATATACTATAGAAATTGTGCCTCGAGTACCAGCACACTGAATGTTCAACAACTGCTTTATGTTTTGACTCAATAAAAGGTTACTACTCTTTATTTCTTTAAGTTTAGCAAGTTCNCAAGTTATTTTATTTGTTTTGTCACATCCAATTATTTTGGCAATCTTCATTTTGACGGGTTTCAAATTTGTGTTTTTTTATTAGAGGTAAACATTGAATGACAGCGAAAAAGGAAAAGTAAACAAATAAATTAATTAAGTGACGAGTGACAACCAGATTTAAATTTGGAACTATTTTTTTCACTAACATTAATAATATATATTGAAAAATATATATTAATCATTTCATATATGATTCAACAGAACATTTGAAAACGTAGTATATAAAAAGTTATTTTTATCTTGAAATTATCAAATTTATCGATGGCACGGTTTAGATTTGGTGTTAGGGAGATCCGTTGTACAAAGGTTTGTCCTTTTATAGGTTTAAGATCAGCTCTCAAGATGATTGTCATTTATGTAAAGTAAATAAATTCGGAACTATTTTTTTTTTACTAACATTATATATTATATAACAATAACAATTATATTATCAACATTACATATGATTCAACAGAAAATTTAAAAACGTAGTATATAAAAAGTACTTTTTATCTTGAATTTTTTATTTGTATACATCACTGTATTTAAATTAGTATAATATAAAACAAATATAAAATGTTGCATACGGCCTAGTGGAGGTGAGACGTATCCGTAGCAGAATCATCGCAAGAAAGAAAGGCAAAATAATATGTATTTATTCGATGGGTAAGTCCAGAGTGCATGCTGGTTGCAAATAAGGTTCAGACATCGAAAACAGGCTCTTATTTAAAAATAAAATTATTGACAGATATCAATATTATTTTAGAAATTATCAAACTAAAACAATCGTTTTATAATAGCATTTAAATTTGTAAATTGTAAATATCGAGAATTGACGAACTCTTTGGAAAATATTCATATGCAGAGTCATTGTCGAACTGGTTCCCTCTACAATCGTATTTTCAAAATAAATGTATATAAATAGAAATAATGTTTATAGTAACCGTTATTTATAAGGGCTTACATTCGATATGGTTATGCCAATCTTTTAAATTTTATAGAAAATGAACCTCGGATCTAACACAGATATCATCCATAAATCCATTGCAGACAATTGATATGAAATTAGGATGAAGGGTAGGGTGTTTACGTCGGATTCAAGTTGAGCCGTTGGGATGGATGCTGTTAGAAACGTTGTCAGGGCAGGTCTAAGACTGACAGGGATTCTGGTAGGAACTTCTTGATTCAGGTGTACAAAGGGTTGCAAAAGTTATTTAGTGATCATTAGGGTAGATGCATGTTGCGAGGGGGATTTGGCAGGTTTATTCGATGACCTCTATCTAGATGCCCTTCTCCCACGGATGCTGCCACTGTAGTGGACCACAATAGAACGAATTAAGGCATCCTTCTATCTTGAACCCTCCGAATCCGCACTATTTACTACATAATTCACCGGATCACGGAATAGCTTCTTTTCATTTATTCTTACACATATTCGTTTCGGTCTCTAAAACCTCATCTCCAAGCCTGTTAAACCCTTGTCCAACGGGTTATATACTTATTAAATCTTAAGTCTTTGTACCACCAAAATTTATTGGCAATTTATGATGACGCTTCGATGAGCAACAATAAAAGAATGAGCGTTATAACTTCAGAAAAATTTGCAATATAATATAAGCTTCTGTTATCATGAAATAACGTACAAACTAGTTTTAGATTAAGTAAAATGTCATAAACAATAAACGAAATATATAAATAACAAGATCAACTAATAAAATTAGTTAAAATATTATAAATAAAACTATTAAATGTGCAAGGAAAATGAGAAAATTTGGGTTTAATTGCTTTTGGTAATTATTATTTAAAATTTCACGTGTCTACCCTTAGAAATAACGTCTCCTTTGTATAGATGCTTTATCAAAATTTTCTTCACTAAAATATGTACTAACTTTCTAAGTAATTGATACATTGTAAATTATATGTCTCCATTAAAAATATTTAAATTAAACTCCTCCAGAAAACAAGTGACCATTGGTTTTAGACCCAACTTATATCAAGTTTGAATGGTTGGCTTCGACCAACTTCTTGTGAAATCTTGATAAGTTTACCGAAGAAACAGAATCATAGTAATCATTTTGAAAAACAAATTTTGTTATATGTCTTCGTATTCAAATAATTATAAAACAGAAATGTCTTTCAGACATAGCAACAAGGTCTCGTGTCAGTCTGTCATTCAACATCTTGGCTAACAACCAACAACCTATATCTTAAAAACTACTCTTGGATGTTAAGTCATAATTTGATAATTTTTGATCGTATATTAATATCAACCTTCTTAATATCAACCCATAGGTTTCTCTTCCATATGCGCACAACCATTTTTTCGGATACGCTTTAAAAAAAAATGGTTTGGTAAAAGTTCAACGATGGCCCACATAAATTTTAACCGTTGGTGCTCATTAAATATAGTTCAATTGCAACTATTGAAATTCCAAATAGGTTTTTCTGAAGCCACGCCCACCTCACCTCTGATTGCCAGCTGTTCCTAGCTTGCCTGTTGCCGCCAATATTTAAATAGAAATGTATTTTTATGAGATCTGTGGCGGTACTGTTGTTTTTACTTTCTCATATAAAGAGAAAGTATTGTGATGGCACGAAAATTTTGGTGGATTTGCACATTTTGAGTTCCCCTGAGTCCAAAAAAGTGGTTTTTAAAAAATGTCTGTCTGTCGTCTGGCAGACGCCTGGAGCCTAAACTACTGCTCCGATTTTGACGAAATTTAGCATACATGTTCAGAAAACTCATACCCCGAGGTGAAATCGAAAAATGAATTTTAACTCCAAATTTGGGGGTGCTACCCCCCAAAAATTCTGATAAAAATTATTTCTCGAAAACAGTTAGGACGATTTAAATTAAAAAATTCTAAAATGTAGTCAATTTAAATACGAATCTAACGGTATAAGCCGTTTTCCCGGAAAAAATCTAGTTCCTGAGAAAATAGCTTAAAACGTATATGGAAAGAGCCCGGGTTCGATTCCCCGCTCGGGAGAAGTTATTTTTATGATATTTTTTGACCCAACCACAGGAAAAATATACAGAAGTTAAAAATTAAATATGCGCATACGCAATTCGCAATAATGTGGTAAACTCTAAAATTTATATTTTTTTTAAATTTTCAAGTGGGGTATCAAATGAAA
>KZ651133.1:72847-88180 GCA_001010745.2 Gerris buenoi
TTTATTTGGTTTTTTATTTGCATTTATTTATTAGTTTAATTAATGCCCTTTTGTATTGTTTGTTTTTTAAAAATATAATTTTTGTACCTCAAAGTACAGAGGTACAAAAATATTAAAGTTAATCTTTTATAATATGATGTATATCGTTGAAAAGCTCTTGAATAGTAAATTAATTTTTGTTATATTCAATTTTGTGATATTTTTAGTTTTGAGGTGGGTAAAATTGAAACCTGTTTATATAGGGGCTTCTATGATTTTTTGTGCTGGGTTGTTTTTTTTATTAAATTTATTATTTTGTGTGCTAACTTTTGGCGCATGTTGGTTTGTTTCCCCAAAATGTTGGTTAGAACCAACGTTAAAAAATATTTACTTGAACAGCCCCACGCCGTTCCAACTTTTTGACTATTTTTATCGAGGTATATTTTTATTTCTTAAGTTGATCGTTTCTTTGCGTACTATATCGCGAGGAAGCTATGTGCCACACTAATTGGCAGAGTATTTTATCTTGTAATTATTTCAATAAATAAATAACGCTTTTACATTACTCTGGAGTTGTGCGGTTTAGTTTTATAATTCCTATAATATCCATTGGCAGAGATTTTCGAAAACTCGATAACATATACAATATGTATAGCAATTCCACTCATTTGTAAAATTTCTTGCTCGCTTTTTGGTGAGATTTATCTCATGGAATTAAATTAGAAGAACAGACGGGTGGCCTTCAAATAAAGAGCACTAGACTAGTTAAGATTTATACAAAAACTATTAAGTTTTTCTTGATCTGACTAACTCGCTAACTAGCGGCCGCCGTTTTTGGACCACTTGGTCACACGCTGACCAGTTAAGACAGGCTTCGGAGAATTATGGATAACAATTCTTCTGGGAGTGTTAGAAGGCTGAACAGATTTTATTTCCTAATTTACTATAATATGATTGTTTGAGTTGTCAATACAGAAGTGTAGTATTTTATGAAAATATTATTACATGGTTACAATCACCATATTTCGCCATCTGTATACGAAACAACAACACCTTCTTTAGTCGCTGTTATTTACTGGAGTTTTGAGAGTGAATCCACAGGAAGCGTTAGAAAAATCAGTTTTATATTAATTGTAAGGTTCAATCGAAAGCAAAAGGCATAAAATTAGACCTTTCTGTTGCTTTTTTTTTGACTTTGGATATCTGGTCGAATTATAAGATAAGGGTTTGGGATGAAGATCAGGTGTTTTCTTTCCAAGTTTCCTTGAAGATCAATGCCACCTGCTCTCATTCAATGAATGAAATATATGCTCAATGGCCAACGGTTTCTGTGGTATTTTTTCTTAAATGAGATGACGGCTCCAGTAGGAGAACTAGGAAGACGAAAACAGTTCCACGTTGAGCAGGTGGGACGCTTCTCCTCCCCTCAATGAACCCTATGCTGATCATTCAGGTGGGGAGCAAATTGATCATGAAACTGAATAATGAGCCACCTGCTCATGATCTTCTGACTCACCCCACATCACCCTCGCCTTTACCTTGTACTTAATATGGATACTGATATATCCTAGGTAGGGAAATTTTATTTCCCTTCTAAACCTGTGATCAAATATATGTTTGGGGGTTTTTTTTATGGTAATGGGATACAAAAAAAAAAAAAAATAAATAAATAAGTAAAATGACAAAACAAAGTAAATAAACGTATAAGTAGGAGATTTATCATACTAAGATTTTTTGTGCTGGGTTGTTTTTTTTATTAAATTTATTATTTTGTGTGCTAACTTTTGGCGCATGTTGGTTTGTTTCCCCAAAATGTTGGTTAGAACCAACGTTAAAAAATATTTACTTGAACAGCCCCACGCCGTTCCAACTTTTTGACTATTTTTATCGAGGTATATTTTTATTTCTTAAGTTGATCGTTTCTTTGCGTACTATATCGCGAGGAAGCTATNAAAATTTACCTTTTATAAACAACGTTATCATATGTGTTTATTGTTAACACGTATGATTTTGCTTATTTACAATAAAAATCATTTCAAATTAAAATTTAAATTTAGAATTAATTTATACCTAAAAATTGAAGATCGGAAATGAACTAATACATGACCTTTTTATGGTCAGGATTCAACTAAACTGACCCGTGACATCGATGTTAACCCGCCGTATCAACACAAATCCAGCTGTAACGTGTCATAAGGAACTACATTACAAACGTTTTTATGAGAAGAATTACGTTACTCAAAAATGCATGAAAAGACAACATAATTATACATCTACTTTTCGGAAAGTCGTTAGGGGTCCTTAACCTTGTCAAAATAATTCGATTTGCAAGGTCATTTACTGCACAACATATGGTCTACATTCAATGTTAAATGACTGTAACGCACCTTCCGCAAAATTAAATTTAATTCCTTATTCTTTTCCATAATTGTAAAAAAAAAGAAGAATAATATTTCGGATACATAAATGTAAAATGTATTTGTAACTAAGGAAAATTATACTCACAAGTAAAGATAAGTTCATTAATGCACTTAAGATAATACAGAAATTTATTGCGGAAGAGTGTCATAAGTATTAAAAGAAATTGCTACGATATATAATATTAATTAACATTTAAGTTGTCTTCCTGGTTTTTTTTTATTCTTTTATCTCAATCGCTTTTTCGTCTTCATTTAGCCGGTGTTTAGTTTGCACGGTTAGTCAAGCAAAACAGCATGAGGAAACACTTGCATTAATATAAACATATGGTGGGTTTCAATTCAAAAGTTCAGGCAGGTGTAATTTTATAAGATCATGCCGAATCTCAACCCTATTAATATTAATACCTTCATAGTTATTATGACATTTATTTTAACTTAATGTTCACAATATAACAAAATGCATGACAATGTCAATAAAAAGTATGGTCTTTTTTGCAAATATTGATATACATAGATTCATTTTCAAGAACAAATTCTTGTCCACAGGTGTTTTTAATAAGCACTGGAATTTCAAAATTGTTTTAATATAATTTTAATATTTTTAAGAACCAGGTGTTAGATACGCGGCAGGTGCATTTAACTTTTCCCACTCATCCTCATGATAATTGCCCGCGTGCTTTGCTTCCTGCGACCTATAGTTGTTCATTACCAAGGAAGTGGGTGGCGCCACGTGACTTTTGCATGCTCTGTGTTAGTGTTTCCTGCTAATTACAATTATTTTATTATGTTCACTCAAAACAATACATATTGTACCTTTGGCATAATTAATAAACAATTCCATAATTTTGGCTCTTTTATAATAAATGTTTATTCTATATTTATTTATCTATAAATTATGTGTGTTTGTGTAGATACATATTGATGCAATAATTGTAGTTTATTTTGTTATGGAATATAAAATATTATTAGGATATTTCAAACCCTAAAAAAAATCATCCTTATCAGGTACAGCTACGACAAAATAGAAATAATTATTTCGTACGAATGAATAATTATGAGTTAAAAGATTAATATTTTTTACT
Organism: Gerris buenoi; assembly: GCA_001010745.2. NCBI lineage: Eukaryota > Metazoa > Arthropoda > Insecta > Hemiptera > Gerridae > Gerris > Gerris buenoi. Next base: position 76,329 of record KZ651133.1, read on the forward strand.
ACGTTTTTATTAACTTGGTTTCTTGTTTGTTTGTTTGTCCGTTACAAATCTTGCAATCAAATTTTAACTAACATCACAAGTAGCTAGATATTTGAAACTTTCAGAACAGCTCAGAATACGATGAAAATGCATTAGTTTAATACTTTTAGTCATTTTTCAGCAGAATTTAATTCGTTTTCAGCAAATTAGATGTATGGAAAGTTAGTTCGGAAGAAATCCGCAAGTTACTTTATTTGTTTTTACTTATACCATATTTTTACAATCTTCATTTTGACGGGTTTCAAATTTGTGAGTTTTTATTAAGAGGTGAACATTGAATGACAGCGAAAGCGAAAAAGGAGAAGTAAACAAAGAAATAGATTAATTGATGTATGACAACCAGGTTTGTTTACTCTTGTGTACTAGGTATCGGTTTATTTTTTCTACATCTATATTTCTTTACTTGTACTATTTTGTCTTCTCTTGCCGTCCCCTACATGTGGCCATGTCGATGGCCACGGTTTAGATTCAGTGTTGGTGAGATCCATTGTATAAAGATTTGTCCTTTTATAGGTTTCAATAAGATCTGCTTTCTAGATGGTTGTCATTTATGTGTAGTAAATAAATTCATAACTATTTATTTTCACTAACATTATATATAACAATAACAATTATATTATCAACATTACATATGACTCAACAGAAAATTTAAAAAGTAGTATATTAATAAGTTTTTGCTTCCGAGCTTACCGAAGGTAACGGAAGCTATGTGATCGTTTTGAAGAACGAAAATATTTTATATCTCCGATTTCAAAAATTCCAAGACAGAAATCCGTTTCAGACATCAGGGAACATTTTTGGTCCCGTGTCTGTCTGTCGGTCTGTCNAAAACTTCTGAATATATAACTTGAATATAAAATTCAGGTTATTTATTCAGGTTATATATTCACCTGTTCTGAATATATAATTAAAATTTCATAAATACACCCCTTGCCACTTCAATGACATTGTTTACCACAGTTAAATTGTATTAACATTTAAATAGTATTTAACAAAAAAAAAACAAAAAAAAAACTGTCATTTAGTGTGGTACGTAGCTTCTTCGCGTCCTATTTTGTATACTTTAATCAATTTATACTATTAAAACCTATATCTCGATTTTTTTTATTTTCCACCGTTTTTTAAAACTTTCAAAATTATTTTGATTAAATTTTCAAATTAGCAAAATTTAAGAAGCGTAGACGCTTGAAATTAATCTGGGGCCAACATGAAGGCTTCTTTCGAAAAAACATCCAAATTGAATACAATCAAGATAAATGCTTTTGATTATATAGGTGTAAAAAAATATAGGGTGTTTGTGCGCATGTGGAAAAGAAACAAATAGGCGCAGATGGTTGAATATTATATGGGACCAACTTTTATGGTTAATGTCTAACCAATGGGATGGCCCATGGGATCAATGGGCTAATTATGTCCTATCATCCAAATATAAATAAAATCAGATAAGTAGTTTCTAAGATGTTAGTTCGCAAAAATTGAGTGGCCAACAGACAGACACTAATCCATAAATGTTTTCTAATGTCTGAATCGAATTTCTATCTTAAAATTTTTGAAATCGGAGACCTAAAAAATTTTCGTCCACATAGCTTCCGTTACCTTCGGCAGCTCGGAACGTGTGGACACCGGTAGGAACGAAGTTTCTTACGCTTTTCATTAAACGTAAATTATAAAATCATAGTGCTAAGTAAATGATGCTATCCAGTGCTCGATTTCTAGAAATTGAGGTGCCGGAACTGCAACCTATTGAAATTTTACATGCCTGTTTTTATTTGAATTTAAGACAATTAGTAGAAGTTTTATTAAAATCGTAACGTTACAACGTAAGATATCGGTATAATCGTTGTTTTCTCTATTTTAAACGTGTCCTTTCTCTATTTTTATCGTCCGCCTAATTGTTTATTAGCGATCTAATCCTTCTTAGCATATTGTTGGTTGTTTGCCTCATTGAATATATTATGAAGTTTGATTTTTGTCTAGTCCTACAATTCCAATTTTACATTTCAAGCTTACGTTTACGCGAGTGTTGCGCACAAACGCTTGGTTGGATAACGTTGCCCAACAAATTCTTCCTGGGCATTGGTAAAATGAACATGTGCATCAAATTTCAACTAAATCGGTAAACTTTTACTCAAGTTATCGTCATCGGTTGATTTCGTGACGTCGGTTTTGTCTTTTATTTTTTTAATTCTTCCTTACATTATCTTTATTTTTGGGTGAGTAAAATTTTTTTAATCAAATTTTATTAGTAAAAAAAAAAAAAAAAAAAATAAATAAATAAGTAAAATGACAAAACAAAGTAAATAAACGTATAAGTAGGAGATTTATCATAGAACGTTTTACATAGTAAAACGCATTTTCCATTGAATAGGTCATTATAATTATATGATTAGATATAACAAGTAGTGATAGTAACCGTATTATTAAATATAATATCCTGCAACCTAATGTAACAATATCGTGATTTTCTTTGTGACAATTTAGTGTCAATAACTAGGCGAAGCGAACATTAATCTGATAAAATCTTTTTGTTGAATACATTTGAATTAAATGAAATGAGAATAAAAAATATACTTTTAGACTCGAGACTTAATTTAATATTGATGTGTAATCTAAGTTTTTTTTTATAAGTATATTACATTCAATATCAAGTAATGCCTAATCCTTTTGGATCTCTACTTTTATTATTTTTGGCACCATAAATGATAAAACATGGATTCAAATCACTATACAGTTCTTTGAAATGAAACGAACTAGCATATCATACAATTATTATTATTCCTCTCAAATTAGAACAATTAGAAAGTTTTCATTACTCGGCTTCAATCTTAACAGCGCTTTTATAATAGATTACTAAGGTTAATGTATTCTTATCTTTTATGCTAACGTATTAATAAGTTACTGTTTTAATTAATACCTAATTTTAGTTACGACGCTGTAATTAAAATAGTGGTGCATGAACTTCTCACGTAAAAAGGGTCACTGGTGCTATGAACATGAAGTTAAAAAGTATAAGGGGGAAGGGGGCGCACAAATTTTTGATGTTACAATGATACTGACTTTGATGTTACTGACAATTTCCTTAAGTGTTTATATTTTTGTAATCTACTCTGCAATACAATACCTTTCATTTTATATCCCACTCGAAATTTGAAAAAAATTGAATGAATTTTCCGCTATATTGGAAACCCAGTTAATTAAATTGCTATAATTATTTTTTCTATGGCCCAATAGACCGTCAAGTTTGCATATTCTTTTTATATTTTTTTAGCAACTGGAGAAAAGTAAACAGTTTTCGCAAGTATTACTAGGTTTTTTTTTCTAGGCATCTTTTTTGATAAAAAGTTATTGAAACCGTACACAGTGGCCGACATACAGACACAGGAACGAAACTATAATAGTTACAATTTTTTTTCTTTTTGCAACGAAACCCTAAAAAACGTAGGATAATTAATTATTATTGGTGATTCTAGATATAGGAACTGAATGTACTTTAGGATGAGGGTGCAGTATGGAATATGGATACTTTATTATTTGATAGTATATTAAGACAACAAGTTTAAGTAATTTTACTATTAAAAAATATATATATATATTAACATAACTGTAATATTATTCCGTTGTGCGCATGAAGCTATAGTCGTATTCCGTGTACTTGAACCATATGTCGCCACCTGTATAAAGAACAATAGCTTCTTCAGTCGCGGTTTTTTACTCTGGAGTTTTGAGAGTGAATCCCATCACCTGTCAGTTTTTCTTTGTTATGTCGGTTACCCCCCAAGTATCGGAAAGAACAGGTCGTGCACTAATTCGTTAATCTGCGCTAGTTCACTGAGCGTACTAACCATAGACTACCCTCGACCACTCTTCAGAATAGACAGCTTGAAAGCTTAATGGACTGTGAAGGAAAGTAATGCACCTATTTGGATATCATGTTGATCAAAACTCTAGGGAAGCTTAGGTATACCTACTTAAAAATTACCGTCTTCACGATAGTATTATAAACAATTTCCGCATACACGTTGTTTTTAATTCAATAATGGGTCAGAATTAATAAATCCTAGAGAGATATCAGTTTCAGACACAGGGGAAATGTTGTGTCTATCATTTTGTCCTTCAACATATTATGTGTAACCACCATATCTTAAAAACCACTCATCCAGTTTTTATGAAATTTAGATAAATGATACTATTTTTAACTTCTGTACCCCACACTCCTGACCCCTATGTACCAATTTGGACTATTTCAGATTTATACCTTACTTTGGTAAGGTAAAAAACAACAATAAATTACATTTATTATAATATTTTATTATCAGTGTTTAATCAGCGTAAATGAGATCAAACATAAAAGAATGTAAAGTTATTCATAATCCGTTTTTTAGCGAATTTTCGAAGACATTTAAGCTATTGCTATGGCTTCTAAATTTTTGTAATGCGAATTTTAGAAAAATTTTTGCATGGAAATCCGTTTTAGGCCATTCTGAATCGATTCCTAAATTTTAACACTTTTTTTTATGTATGTATGTATATTATGTATATGTGTCACTCCAGACGATATCTCCCGTTAGGATGCACTTAAAAATTTCAAACAAATTTTAAAATGTCAATAATATCAAAAGAAAGGATGAGTTCGTTAGCCAGAATTTTTGAAGATCATTTAGGGGTCACATTTTGACAATTTAGAGTCAAAAATAGCATAAAATCCTGTTTTTTCCATTTTACCCCCCTCTTATATGAAAATATGATAAAATTGTACATAACAACAATTACTGTAATCTTAAATAACTTTTTAACGATTTGCGTTTTACTATTTTGAATTTTGTATTCCGTATCCGTGTGTACTCAAACATTTTTTTTCACCCATCCAAATTCTAAACCAAAATTCTTCTATATTATCAAAAGCCAATAATAAGCAGATTTCTTTGAAAAATCGCTCATTAAGTCATGGTGCATGACTGGATTTTTTAATTATTAGAAGTAATTTATTTCTTGAAAAAAAAAAAAAAAAAAAAAAAATGTATGGATCAACATAATATATATTATTTGTTTAATAATTATATAACTTCTTAACTTAAATTTATTTATTACAGTTTAAATTGCTTCTTAAAATTTATATTGGTTTGAATTGAATGTTGTAATATACGATACTATTTTATATATTTTTATTTTAGTATCGAATGGTTTGATTTCAGAACACATAAATATGTGGTTTTAATGGAATCACTAAATCGGTTCTGGGGAATGTTATACTGGTAGAGTTCGATTAAACATTTGAACCAGGGCAAAATGCGGTAATGGTATACACCGGAGTGCTTAGCTAAATATATCCACTAGTTGGAAATTAGAGCAATGAAACGTAAAAGCAGTAAATGCTCAGAGGCCGTGTTATTGCATACATTAAACCGATCAAATAGGGAAAGCTATGAATCCATTGCAGTTACACTAAAATCCAACAGTTATCGCTACTGATAACAATCAAACTGCGTTGGGATCCAGGCAATACACGGATTACACATCTCAAATGGGAAATGGACTGTTTATTAAACAGCTATTTAATGCAATAAAATCCTATGAATGAATTATTCCAACATAAAACTTTATTACATTTGGTTATTTTTGTGAAGGGGATTTCTGTCACCTGAGTTTTCAAGAGTCGTAAATTTAACAATAGAATTAATTAACTTCCCTCATGAGCGAATTTAGTTAGTTGCATCTTTCTCAACGCTCACGTATACTTGATTTCTTGATAGTAAAGTGGATTGCTAATATAAATTTAGTTGATATAATTGTTTGAAGGGAATAGGGTTGCGTAAGCTGTGTTTGAGGAGTGGGTATGCGTGATGCTCCGGCAACTCTTATATTGCGTGCACGTGTTTCCCGAGACAGATGTTTATTAAAATACGTACCTAGATGACTGAGACCAGATAGTCATGTATATTAACAAGTTATAATTGCTTCTCTTCGCTGACCACTAAATGATACCCCCCCTTACATATGGTAGAAGAATTTATTTACCTATCCTGCATTTATAATCAGTTTATAGTTATTACATTAACCCTTCTGCTTTTTTATATAATATATTTTATTTTCTACACCTAGTATTAGTTGGTATCTTGATGATGACACTTATGGTGTTAGATGAATTGTTTTTCACGGACAATTTAATATTTAATAGTAAAGATCAATAATTGTTCACGCGACAGGGTAGTAATTAGAGTGTAAGGGGTGAATTTTCCATTTAACTTGGTAATTTGTATGAGGGCATGTCACAGCTTAACTAACACTATTTTTGAAATTTTACATTAAAAAAAAAAAAAATATATATATCTTAANTACTTAATGAACTCAGGTAAGAATTATAAAACCACAGCATTGATAATGTATTGATTTATTTATATATATATATATACAATTTTTTAAAGTTATGAATATTTGCACGAGTTTGTTATACCAAACGCGAACAAAACTTTCTCATATGCATAACAGTACTACTCATAAAGATATGAGATAATATCAAATTTAAATTATTTATTTATAATCACAAAAAAAAAAAAAATGTTTAACAATATATCTAAAACTAGATTTTCCCCGGGAAAACGACTTATACGGTTATAGATTTGTATTTAAATGGGCTACATTTTAGAATTGTTAAATCGAAATCGTCGTAACCGTTTTCGAGAAATAATTATTTCAGTTAATAGGGTTAGAATACCCAAATTTGGAGCTTAAATTTAATTCTCGATTTCGCCCCCGTGAAAGTATTTCCGAATATTATGGGCTCTTATAAAAGGGCAGTATGATCTCATATCAACTAGGTTAAGTGGCATTGGACTTAGTCGCATCTTGAACGGGTGTCCACTGATTTGGGTTTAATTTCTGGAACGGGCTCCCCCGTTTCACCCATCATTTCATATTATACTTAAATGATTTTATGCTTTTACAACCAATTTATTTTAATTTTTTTTTTAAGTTTCCCCCGTTTTTTTTATTCATTTTTTACATGAATTAAAGCATTAATTTAGCAAAATTTAAAGAGCACCGACGCGACGGTTGAAATAAATCTGGGGCTATCTGCGGGCTACTTTCGACACACTATCCAAAAAAAAATTTCATAAAAATCAGATGAGTACTTTTAAAGTAATTGGTGTAAATAAATGTATATTTGTGCGCACGTGGAAGAGAAACAAATGGGCACATAAATACTATTTTTATTTTTTCATTAAACTAGGCCCACAACATGCGCCATTAAAATGTTTTAAAAATAAATTTATCGTACCTGTAGTATTAAAAGTAAAGTCGGACCTGTAGTTTCAGATAAAAAAATACTTAAAGTCAGTATACTTACACAGACTTCACTTTATTATACTTAAACAGACTTTACAGACTTCAAGGAGTATTATACTTTTTGTCAAATCTATTATCTGTTGTCTTTCTCTCGCCCCTTTCAAATATCACATTTTAGAATACATTAAATATTATTTATGGAATTTGGCTTGTCGATGCCCAGACGGAGTGTGTGAATTTACTTTTAATATAAAACATGCTTCATATTCTATAACTACAGTCAACTTTTATTCCATTCTTTTAAATTTTATTATATTGACATAAACAATTATTTTGAATGCCAAAATCAGTATAAAGCTTGCTTCGTTTTAAAACCAGATTGATAAATGGACTATAATAGCGAACGTCCACTTTCCTAGGTTGATTGAGTTCCAGTCCCCCTAGGGCTTTAAACTAAGCGCGAATATAGGACACATTATCAGAACCGACTTTGCCTAAATAATTGTAGATTTCGCATAGGGGTGACATCAAAGGGTTGCAAAATTCAATGGCAAGGGTTAAAATAGATTACAGTGATGGTGGTATGAAAAGGCGGCAGTGAGGAGCTTTTTGTCCGAACTTTATGTACAACATGAAACATGTTTCTCCAATCTAATGCTCCATCCTGATGGTCCCTTCTATGATCTGTGATGTGGTGATATAGAGTTAACATCACTGGCTAATTTTTTGTTGCTTGGCTATGTCTTACATAATTGTTTATTGACGTTATATAATATGAACCTTCCATGACATTATTGATGTATAATATAATGTCTTATAATGGAATGGAAATTATTTATTTTTAATTAGTAAAATTGATCAAAATTAATTTAAGAGACGTTCCTGTCTGCACAAAAATTAGAATCAACCTTACTGTCTTAATATTGACAAGATATTATGCTTTTACCTCTCCATAGAGAAAATTAAATTAATTAAAATATTCTGGCAATTAGTGTGGCACATAGCTTCCTCGCATAAAATTTAATAAATTTATGCTTTTATAACCTGTTGCTATCTAATTTATTTAATTTTCCCTTGTTTTTTAAATCTCTCAAAATCTTTTTGATTTTGCTTCCGGGTAAGCTCGGAAGACACATAGCTTCTAAGGGAAGCTATGTGATCGTTCCAAAGAACGAAAGTTCTAAGACGGTCTCGGTGGGGCAGAAGATGTTGGGGCACAAGTTGGAGGAAGGCGCTACGGGAGGCCCTGATGGCTGCCCGGGTAGGAAAAAATGGCCGTACCGGGCCCCCAGTGTTAATATAACTGTAAGGTAAACCGCGACAAGAAGAGACTGTAGGAATTTTAACCCAGACGCACCTATAAAATTTGAAACTTTGTTCGGTTTTTGAATTTTAGCGACGCCCCCGATTGGGCGTCGGGGTCGAAATACCTACAGTGTCTTCTCCTCAGTTTACCTTATAACTGCCTGGTACGCCCATATTTTTTTTTTTTTCCCAACCCAGGCAGCCACTAGGGCCTCCCGTAGCGCCTTCCTCCAACTTCTCTTTCAGAAGTTCACATTCTTTCAACATTCTTTCAACACCGCGGTCTCTTAATTAAAAATTCTAATACAGAAATCTGTTTCAGACATCAGCGAAAATTTTCGGTTCTGTGTCTGTCTGTCTTTTGGTATGTCAGTCGGTTTGTTGCTATTTTTTTGCGAACCAACATAATATCTTAAATCTACTGATATGATTTTATTGAAATTTAAAATTAGCCCATTGTTGGTCCTTGGTCCCATAAGTTTCAACCTTCTGCACTTATTTTTTTTTTTTTCTCTTCCAGGGGCGCACAAACATACATTTATATCATCAACAGAACTAAAGTGATTTTTATGAAATTTTGATAGTTTGTCGTCATTGGTGCTCCTTAAATTTCGCTAAATTAGTACTTTAATTAATGTAGAAAACAGTTTTTACAGTTTTAAAAAATGGGAGGAAAATAAAAAATTCTACAATTATATAGTACCTTCGGAAAGCTCGGAAGCAAAATATTTAAATTTTATTTTATATAACAGCTACATTTATACTATAAAATTTCACGCAGCTACACTTTATATGCAATGTAATTTATACATCAAAAGATCAGTCAAATTACTGTCCCTTGGATGAGTTTATTTATAGTTCAACATTTTAAATAACTTAACCCAATAATTTAAACAATTCAGTGGGGAAAACATGAGATTATGCTAGGATTTCGAGGTTTATTTTGATGTAGTGGTCCAAAACCGGATTTGATTCGTCTAATCGGATGTTTACTTTGTCAGTCGAAATTCTTTGTGATTTAAAATATTCAGTAATTGGAAGGGGAGTCCGGCTTGTGTAGGATTTCGAATGCAATAATCTGAGAGCCGAGTGCACTGATTAGACTCCGGAAGGGGTTTGATTAGGGGAGTGACGTCACACAAAACTGCAGCACACTGGCCTGCATTGAACCGTTCCAATCTGCATCCGATATTAATCACGCCAGATCCCAGAGAATCAAACCGTCCAAAGCCCAAAGCTCGTTTTACGCTTCACCTGTCTCAATGAAATCTGTGGTCTTTCAACTGATACCCGATATTCAATAAATAAACAGGGAGTCACATTAGCAATTCAAAAATTTAATTTTTATACAGGTGATATGGAAAAGCTCGGTAATTGAGAGAAGCCTTTTTTGTGTTTTGTGTGAAATTGCTAAACTGGACGTAACTCCAAAAACAATAGATTCCGTATGCATTTGTTTATTGTAGGGTGTCGGTCAGCAATGATTGTTAAAAATCAGATTGTCATAATCAATTTCTATGTTTAACTGCAACGAGTTCAAGGTAAGAAAATACATTTAATAAAATAAGCCTATTTCTTAAGTGACAATAGGTACTTAGTAGTTGGATTTTATCAATTTTATTTAATCATGCTACATCAATCATTAAAAAAAAAAAAAAAAAAAAACTGTATAATTACTAAAAATAAGTATGCATATTTTGTCAATATGCCGTCTGATCTAAGTTAGATGAGTAGCTATTTAACTAAAGTTGTTGCACCAGGTGGTTGCTAGATCTATTGCCATGATGACTAGGTCCATATCTAAAACTGTTCTATTCGAAACAATTCATATTTTATACTAGTGATATTAGAGCAAATGCTGTCATTTAATTATGACCGCATATCGTCTCTATTTATTATTCATTTTCTTTTGAACTAGGAGTGAGGGCGCGTGCCACATGGTCGTCGCGCCATATTGCAAGGGTTGAAGTAAACTCCGCTGCGGTAATTGCGCCACTATTACTCTCTGTGCGTTTCGGTGGATGAGCCAGTACCCTGTAATTAAGTGGTTATCCTCCTATTGCATTAAATGCACTCGGGTATTATATGCACCTTTTTAATTAATTACTCTATCCCTTCCTTTGCCATTATTCACGAGTCGCTAATGGCTCTTGCCTAAGTATATTCATTAGCCGATTGGTTTAATCGATTGCTTCCCTGTGATACACTACTATATAGCGGATACCACTTTCCCTAATAATTTGTTTTCAAGTGGACCTGTAAGCCTTATTTATGTTTCATGTCAATTTAAATCTGTTGAACATTCCATTCTTTTCCTTTCTGGAAGCTTTAATCACCCATTTAGCTGGATTAATAATTTATATGCTCAAATTCATGGTTCACTAACTCTTTTTTAAAGAGCAAAATTGTTGAGTACTTTTTACATTTCATACATTCCGAAAAACTGATTCAGACTTAATTTTTTTTTATGTATTTATGTATGTGTGTTACCACCAATCCGACTTTAAGGGTCAAAACTGGCTGGACAAATTTGATTAAGTTTCAAGTAGTGGTGTGCGCCAACATTTGCGCATCTTATAGTCTTGGTTTTATAAACAAATATTGAGTAGAACCAATGTTATTAACAATTTAATAATAATTAATATAAAAATTCCATTTTTCAAAACTAGTCTTATTTTCAAATTTTTTTTTTTTTTTTTTTTTTTTTTTTTTTTTTTTTTTTTTTTTTTTTAAAAAAATCAACGATTCTATGAAAACCTTAACAAGTTTCTTTTTTAAAATAGCACTGTGAAATTCTACTTAAATCCTGTAAAAATAAAACCTTAAATAATATTATTAGAAGAAATTCTCATTCTCTCTATTTGCAGTCTTCAGTTAAATGTGTTTTTACCTGATAAAACATTGTACATTATCTAGAATTTTAAAGCAATTTTTATTTTTTAAACTTTGGTAATGAATTCTCTTGGTCAATTCTCAGAAAATAAATGATACGATCATAAAATTATACGTATAGAAAAAAAAAATATTATGTGAAAAACAAATTTTTCTAATTTAGACCCACATTATTTTTTTTAAAGTTTGTACCGTCTTTGTGGTAATCCACGTCGAATTATTAATGTTTACTGTCACACATTGATTGGGTGAAGGAGTGGCCATCACCTCAGGGATTCGTCTAGCCCTCATGGGTGTGCCATTGACCTACCAAAACTGCTTACCGTTATTAG
>KZ651133.1:93008-125393 GCA_001010745.2 Gerris buenoi
TTTTTTTTTTTTTTTTTTTTTTTTTTTTTTTTTTTTTTTTTTTTTTTTTTTTTTTTTTTTTTTATGGTTAGATTCGTTATATTCCCAGGAGAATACTACTTATCGAGAAGGAGTTATATTAATTGTAAATATTGATATAATATTCAATAATAGTTAAATGTAACCACGAAAATCCGTAACAACTAAGAAATGGAAAATACTGGACCAATTATTTATGTACTTTATTGTACCCCTATTTTACTAAATTGTTATTTTATTGTAATCTATTATATTCATTTATTCTATTTTTCTTATTTTTAATTATAATATTCATTCTTAATAAAGGTTACTTAGTAAATTCTATACCTACCTATAAGTTCCTATTAGTATTTTACGATTAATCTAAAGTGTTCACTATACGTTAACTTTAAAATGCTTATAAAAAAAGACACAAATGTACCCTAAACTTGTTAAAATTTGAGTTTTCTTAATACTAAATTTGGTAGTTTTTCAAAAAAAAAAATGTAAAAAACTATTATAATTGTTTTTTTCCATAAATAAAGTTTTCTTTCCTCTACATAAATTTCAAAGCCCCCTTTATTCTTTGATTTAGTTTAATTTAGCTTCTAAGCCAAAAAAAAAAAAACCACAGTGTGCGCATCAGACTTCTTTTATATAGCGGCTCTGGGTCGTCAAACGCGTGCTAGGAAATTAGAGCAGTACCTCGTCAAACGTGATGAACCAAAATCTACCTAAAGCTCTATTAAAATCCATTACCATCCATTAAAAAAAAATCCATCTTTAGGAAGCTTATGAATAAATTAATAATCAATTTGTCAAGTCACTATTCAACACTTCTTATTTTATAATTATGACTAGAGGGGTTAATAAAATGTAACACAACAATATTGTCACCACAATTTTTAATTAAAAATTGTGGTGACAATATTGTTGTGTTACATTTTATTAACCTCTCTAGTCATAATTATGAAGTGGTACCACAAAATCTCAGTGCGTCTATTAGTTATTAAAAATTGTGGTGACAATATTGTTGTGTTACATTTTATTAACCTCTCTAGTCATAATTATGAAGTGGTACCACAAAATCTCAGTCAAAACAACCAACTACTTCTTATTTTAACATTTATGATTGTGTTTCCTCATATAAAAATATTAGATTGCATAATAGCGCTAATGAAACTATTATAATTCTTTTTTAAGAGAAAGGCTTATGTTTTTCAATACAATATTAACAGGGACTATAGTCTTAGTAACATCTAGTAGAAACGAAGAGTAGTATTTTCTGTATAAACGAGTGGCTTTAGATTTGTCGCATGCACGATGATAGTTTGTTGTTGTTGGTTGTCGAGATAAGGTAGAGGAAGGTAAAGCTAATGCTGAGGTGAAGGTATAAAGGTTAGCTCTAGTAGGAGTAGTAAGGTATAGTAGTAAAAGGCTTGGGAAGGCGTAGCACAGTGGTCTTGCCAGTTAGTGGCCAGATGTCAGCCTGTCCTTGTAATCTATAAACACAACTATAGTCTCTTGTTTAGTTTAGTAGAGTGAAGGAGTGAGTTAGCACGTGCACCGGGTCCTGTGTAAGATGAAGTAAGGACCAGTCCAATGACCTCACTCCTATCTTATATATATATTTATATACTCTCCTCGTACCTCCTTCGTCAACTTTTTTTTTTGCTCTCCTAGATCTCAAGGGCTAAAAAATAATTGTAGCTCTGGTTTTTAAATTTATTATGCACAGAAAGAACACCTTAGAATATATTATGCAAAACTCTAAACCATTTTATTCCCATGTATCACGTTTGTATTATCTGTAGAAAACAAACAAATATATGTTTTTCAATTGTTTGTTTAAGCATATAGATATCTACTGATTTTATAGGGTTTCTTTAAAACTCAGTCGTTTTAATCGCTCTTTTTATTTGCTGAAATATTTTAAATTAGAAAACATGCTGACTATAAGCGTTGAAAGATAATCAGAAAGTGTCTTTCGATAACGTTGGTTTTTTTTTATAAATTATTTAATTCGTTTTCAGCAAATTTTGCTGGATGGAAAGTTAGTTCGGGAAAAATCCGCAAGTTATATAATTTGTTTTGTCATGTCCCATATTGGCAATCTTCATTTTGACGGGTTTCAAATTTATGATTTTTTTAAAGAGGTAAACATTGAATGACAGCGAAAAGGAAAAGTAAACAAAGAAATAAATTAATTGACGTGTGACAACCTATTAAATTCGGATTTTTTTTTTTTTTTTTTTTTTCACCATCATCATTTTATATAACAATGACAACTATATTATCAACATTACATATTATTATGATTCAATAGAAAATTTATAAAAAGTTCTTCATATCTTGTAATTTTCTTAATTCATTCTCTACAACACTATCACATTCAAACTATAAATGTTTCATGTTGTTTCTGAAACGTGATTTTTGAGTCAGCAGGTGGGCCTTATGACCATAATCACCTTTAGTAACAAGTTGTCTACATTAACCATACTGGCAATCGCAGGTGTGACTTTGTTAAATAGCTGATCAACTATGGCACGCATACGAAAATGGATTCGTAATCAGTTGACATATGTACCAGACCGGTGTTTACTCGCGTGCAGCAGCTTGACCCTCCAATTATTTTTTTAAATCTAATGCATATTTATCACTTGGCTATTTAAAAAAGGCTTAATAATTTTTTAGATGGTGAAGTAAATAAGCATAATATTGCTTCCAAGCTTACCGAAGGTAATAGTACGTTGGGTACATGGCTGAATAAGCCAAAAAGCTGAACTTTTTGATTGGAATATGCCACTTTGTGTGGGCATAGCTGATACCCAGAGGTAACTTTTCAGATAGGGAGCCACTTCAAAATCCGTGCAGGACACCAAAATGGCGGCCATTAAAGATGGCGGTCATTAGCCGCCGTATGACGAACTAAATGTTTCTGTAACTCATCTCCTCANTTTTCTGTAAATGTGACCTTTAATGAGATATTCGCAAAAAACCAATTTTGAGAACTCCTAAAAATTTGAAAATATTTGATTTTTTGAAAATTGTGCTCAACCTTTTAAGATTAGAGATAAATGTATAAGGACAATAAAGTTTCTCCTTTAAAAGAGCTTTAAAACAAAAAAAAGAAATTCGAAATCAGACCATGAGGAGATGAGTTACAGAAACATTTAGTTCGTCATACGGCGGCTAATGACCGCCATCTTTAATGGCCGCCATTTTGGTGTCCTGCACGGATTTTGAAGTGGCTCCCTATCTGAAAAGTTACCTCTGGGCATCAACTATGACCACACAAAGTGGCATATTCCAATCAAAAAGTGCAGCTTTTTTTGGTGTACCCAACGTACTATAACGGAAGCTATATGATCGGAAAACAATCTTCGAGCTGTTTTGCCACTTACATTAGAACGAAGGAAAGGATTTATAAATTTTGTTATCATGATAAGAAAGTAACTTTATATCATTATATTAATGGATAATACGTTCACTTGTATGCCATTGTTTAGGTATTGTTTCTAAAGTCTTCATGACCTTTTTTTTTAACTTGAATAAGCTGAGCTTTATTTTGTTTCAGGGTAAAAAAAAGGTTAAAAAACTAGTCTAATAAGGGGGTAAAGGAGTATAGTAGCAGGTAGGCTTGGGTTTTAGGGCCTCACCTAATTTCAAGTTATTCTGGCTCGCTTTAACTTACAGACGATCTCCATTATAATAACTCTCTCTAGTTTCATTGCTTTTCCAAACCTCTCAGTGCTCCTTTTCACCCTAAAACAGGCAAATTGTAAAAGATCAGGTAGTCCTTGAAGTAAACCAAAACTTATCCCCACCCAACCTGAACCATTGCAGGTCTATTCCACCATGCACGCCCACTTCCTAAACAAACCAAGATAACATCTACAAATAATCGACTCCTCGACAAAACCGGTCCAAACCGTGTGTCCCTTTAAATACGTTTCCTTTATGAGACAAAAGTTTTTTTTAAACAAGTATATTTCTTTTAGGTATATTTTATAATTTACCACTTGAAATAAAAATGTCCCATTTTAGTTCAGGTAGTCATACAAAAAAAAATATTGTTACAACATAAACATAGGTATTAAAATAAAATATGTATGAATATTCAGATACCCAAGTCTTTCTCGCCAGTCTTACTTTTAATGGAAATTTATATATTTTTCTTTGAAGTATACATGTTACAACATTAATGGAGATTTACTTACGTAATTGAAGTTTGAGTGTGCACTAAAAGAGTAGAATATTTACTCTTTTGGTATCAGAGATAGCAGTAGTGATAGCACCACAACAACTTTTCTAGTAATATTTACAGAATAGATTTAAAACTGTCTGCTACAGTTTTTACATTAAAAGGATCCATTGAAATTTAATAAATATAATAATCCGAAAAAATATATATACAATAATAATATTAAATAGTGGAATATAGGTAATTTAATCTTTAGAGAAGATTATATTTATTGCAAATAAATGATGGTACATTAAAATTCTTTTGAATCATAATATATATTGCACTTTAGGGGCTTAAATTTTATTGTATAAAGCATTTCATTACCTAAAACATTTCTTTAGAAACACAAATTAAAAGGTATAGATAACATTAATGTAACTACAGTATTGTGTTAAAATTTGGATAAGTATTACAAATTTACGCTGTTAGATAAGAGGTTGAATTTAGACAAAAATAGAAGTTCTATTAGTTGGCAATTGGCACATTGGCAGTGAGTTGAGTAGATGAGGCGAGTTAGTTAAGGCCTCTATAGTTAGGTGTGGGCCAGTCCAGGTTTATTTGCGACAATAGTGACTAATGTGTAAACCCGTATGCGTATTCTACTCTTGCTTTAAGACCTGTCCTAGCCAACATAGTTAAAACATCTTTATATTTGATATTCTGAATCATTCTGACCTCGAGCAAATTTATAAAATGTTTCCATAACTTCACAGGGGGTCCTCTACTGCCGTTATACAGAGAGAATCATTTATACGTGGGGAATTTTAACAAATTGCTACAGCAGTTAATTTTAATCTACATTATCATATTTATTTTCAACGTGTGCGTAACCAGAAAAGATTTAAAATTATTTCTTGTACTTTAATTATACGAGAGGGAAAGTTATCTCATAAAATCGGTTTTTGTCTCATAAAAATGTATAATATGTAATTTCCAAAACGCTTTAACTATCTTTTTTACTATCTACATTTGATTTGATTTTTTTACAGTTAAAAAAATTCTATGGAAATATTAGAAGCCTCAATACTAAAATTAAAATAAAATATTATCTTATTTTATCAATTTATTAAATTATATATTATGAAAATAATTGATTCCACATGGTATTATACTCGACTTCTACACCAATAACTTTTTATGACTAACATTATTATAACTGTAATAACTGGGCCCCATAAACTCGAAAAAACTTTCGAGTATACATAGTGATACTGTACAGAATTCCCATAAAATCTTATTTATAAATAATCGAGCGTAGTGAGTACTTTATTTCAGAAACTTGAGATTTTAATTGTTTGTTTGTATAAGGATATAATAAAAAAATATGGCGTAAGATGACAGCCAATTTGGTGAACGATTAAATATGAAGTTTTTAGTCAGCGTAACGTATTATACGAGTACATCAGTTTAAAGCTCTTAAAGGGTAGGCATATAATAATATATAGCTACTACTATTAGCAAATGTACATTCTTAGCTGGATTTTGTAAAACAAATATTTTATGGAAAAAGGTTTATGCTTGTATATTATTTTAAACGTCAAAGAATAATATGTATAGATAATGAATATGTACGTAGATAAAGAATATGTGAGTTTATGGGTATTCATATAAATGCAAGATATTAAATAATAGATTAAAAAAAAAAAAAAAAATACAATACTTCTAGAATTGTAATTTTCCATATGATTTTGTCAAAAATCAAACTTTGGCAGAAACAAAATTTCTTTCTTGGAATTTTTAAAAATCGGAGACACGATAAAAGTTGGTTGTTCCGAACGATCACATAGCTTCTGTTACCTTCAGTTAGCCAGCGGAAGCAAAATAGTATTTTTAAAACACTTTCGCTTTGAGATAAAAAAAAATCCATAACTGTGACTTATCATTTTTTTAAATATACTCATATTTTTTTATGAAAGCCTAAAACATACGCCATATGTTTCCACACACTATTGCATAAATATAAATGTATTTTCCAGGCCCCAGGCAGTTTTGCATCTATAAAGTCGGACCTGTGGTTCCAGATATAGGATCCTACATTCGTATATACACATAGCATAACTGTTATTTTTTGCAAGAACGAATATTTTTTGAAGTCTCCAAATTCAAAAATAGAAGTACGTTCTAGAAATCAGGCACCATTTTTTATGCCGCGTCTAACGGTCTATCCACAGTATTTGCAAAAACAACCACCTCAATAACTATTTGTCCACTTTTAATGAAATTTTGGAGGTTGGACATAATTAGCGCTCGTTGGTTTTTTCTTGAAGGTGAGGACAAAGTTCTTTCTACTAACTTCTATATCTTTAAAGGTTCTTATCTGATTTTTAAAAAATGTAGAAGCTGTTTCGAATGTATTGGCCATAATGTTCTCATATTTCAACTGTTTCCGCTGTTTTTACAAAATAGTCCAGGAGGTAACGTGCAAAAAAGTGTCGGACTAACATCCAACTAGAATTTTGTGTGTTAGTAAATGTTTTGGTTCCTTTTAAGAATATGTGGTCAGCTAAGTTTCTCTGCGGGACATAGCTTGGCAACAGACTTCAGTAAAAAAAAAAAATAATAATAAAATAAAAAAATTAAAAAAATAAAAAATAAAAAAAACCGGTGGAGAGCGGCCATGTCCTGAGTTGCATGATCCTTAGTACGAACTTATTAAGTAGACCAATAATCAAGTTGATGGTAGTTTGTCACTTTATAGGTTAGTTAGTCAAATATTACTCCAAATCAAAGTGTTCCCCAATTAAGGGACAACTGCCATCAACTTCATTTTTGATCTACTAACTAATTTAGTACCCAGGATCATTTAAATCCCATTGTCCACCAAAAAGGATGGGACATGGCCGCTCTCCACCGTTTTTTTTTTTTTGTTTTTTTTTTAAATGCCTATTGCCAAGCTATGTCCCGCAGACGATCTTAGCCAACCACATATTTTTAAAAGACTTCATACATTTACTTATACACAAAGTCTAGCTTGATGTTAGTCAGACACATTTTTGCACGCTATCTTCTGGACTAAAATTGATAGGTACTTTCATTTATGTAAACCATAAAACCAATTATGACAGGATTTTGAATAAAAAGTGTGCGGGGGTGTAAAATAAATAATATGCTATCGGCAAAAACATTAAAAAAGTACAAGATAGAAATACGTTTTAGATACCAGGCAGGTGAGGAAGCTATATAAATCAAATTATTCTTTTTAAACTATTTTAAAAATGGGTAGGTTAGGCCTTGTTAAAGGTAATTTATTTTTACCAATAAACGCTCCTTGGCATTAGAGGATTGGTTTAATTTCGTGCCAATATCATTAATATTAATTATGTGAGTTGGTAATAGAGCAACATTATAGGGCAGCTATTATTTTTTATGCTCATGTTACATTATTATTTTGACATTATTGGTAATAGTTTAACATAGTTATTTATATTATTTTAACATTTTCTTCGCTCTTATAAAATTAGATTTTCAAGGCTAAGAAACAGGTTCTTTTTCTAAAAACAAAAGTTATTAAACGTGGTAAGAAACAGTCCCTTTTGGGGGTCCTGGAGAAGACAAAATGTGATCTTTCTTATCTTAGTGCTTGAACCTTTCAAAGAGGGAAAAAATAAAACAAACACCTCATAGTGTTCTTTGCCTTCTTCTTGAGCTTCTTTAGCTCAACAAGAAACAGTGTTTCATTCTTTTTAGAACATTTACTGAACATACATAAGGCGGCTTTCACACTGCGGGCAAGACCGAGCGTGACCGAGCGAGACCGATTCCGCTTGAGAAACAAACGCATGTATTAGCATGGGGCTATTCACACTAAATGCCGAGCGAGACCGGGCCGAGCGAGACCGAGCGTTTTCGGCCGCTGAAAACGCTTTGTATACGGTTGTACGGGGACTAGTAGATAATCGGCCAGTCGGCTCGGTCTCGCCCGCAGTGCGAATACAAAAAAACGCACGGTTCGGCCTCGCCCGGTCTCGCCCGGTCACGCTCGGTATCGCCCGCAGTGTGAAAGCCGCCTAATGTTGCAGTAAGATTAAACAAATTATTTGTTAAAGGTAGATTCGTTCATTTGCCAAACTATTTCATTTTTACAAATACTAAACACTACACTCTCTGAAGGTGGTATCTTGCTTCTTTTTCTTTAATTCAGAACGCTCGATTTTATTTGTAGTCCTTAGTCCTTACAAATCAGCCTGTTGAAACTTAAGTTCCAATTTTAATCCTTTTCTACTACTTTTAAATCTAAACCTATAGGAACAATATAACAATTATTTTGGTAGTCTTATACAAAACGGATTTTTCTTTTTGTTTAACCCTCAAAGATTTGTAGAATAAAAAATATATTAACGGAATAGTCCACTATTTCACATAAAGAAAAGTTAAATAACCGCTTTATTTAGCTCACGCTGACAAATTTATTAGAGCGAACCATTTCAGACCCTAACATTATTCATAATTGGGGCAGTTGTTATTATACAGGTGGGATAGCCATGCATATATTTGCCGTAAATATAACACCGAGGAGGGGAGGTGTGCACTTTTTTGTTCATGGGATACTATTGAAGATGTAACCATTATTTTTTTTATGTGTTTGCTTTTTCTAATATAGTTGTTAAGGCATTGTTGTAAGTTGACCGGTAGCTCGCCAAACAAGGTAATAAAGTAAGTTACTTTCAAGGTAGCTTAGACTAAATCTGGTAAGCCCCTTCTTAAGTCGGTAATACATATCACAGTATTACTTCTCTGTTGATATTATAGTTTGTTTTACTCAGAGTGAAAAACATGAATTCTAATTAACAATGCTGATGACTTAAGACTTAACTGCAATGACAATCACATATACATGTATGAATTAAATATCCCGTAGCATGTGTTAAAATAGTTTCGATTTTAGAGGAACGGATTTGATTATTTAACGGACTTGATATGGAAAATATACCCTTGCAAGTAAATATTAGACCATGCTTTGTTAGCTAATCAACTTATTACGACCTATTTAGCCAGTAGTCATATACGCGTACTGGATAATTTTGTAATCTTATATATAAATTGTTGACCTAATTGCTGTTAGGGCTCAATAAATATTTATGTTGAACGTCTTTGGGTTGGCTGGAAACCTTGATTTGTATTCTTGATTGTGTTTATACGAGTGGTAGCAAGTCTAGAGTAGGAAGGATTGAAGCTGATTGAACCAGATGGCTGTCGAGTCCCAGATATCTAAATGGTCTGTTATGTGTTGAGGATCGTAAAACATCCTCGTAGAGTCGACGGCACCACGTGTTCCCTTGAGTTGCACGTGCAACCCAGCCTTATTTACGTTTAAAACACGTACAACATGTGCTATTTTCTTTTCTTCTCTTTGCCATATTATTAGGTCAGACTTAAAGAAAGAAGGAAAAAACGATTCCTTAGTAGCAGGAGAAAAAAATTACAGTAGTCACAATTTAAACTCAGTAGTGTTAATACTAATTAATTTATGTCCAACCTGAGTCCCTAAAACAACCAAAAGTTTTTGGAATTTTTTATTTTATTAACCAGTTGCCAAAAAAATGCGAACACTTATTTAAAAGTTGTCTCTCTCGAATAAAATTTTACTTAATTGTAAAATGTTCACCTCAGTGAGGAAATTCACTTTAATATTTAAGATTCTTTGTTTGATAGTGAAAATCAAAGTAGGAGTTGATTAGGCTAGGCAGGGGAAAGAGATAAACATTTATTGGCCTCACATTTTTATTAAATCTCTTAAACAGAGCCAATAGTCATTATTGTAATAGAGAAATATTGACTTCAAATTCCGTCTACTGGGATTGCTTATCTAATTGCTAAATAAAATTCATTTCTATTTTATTACCCTCTATAAGTATTTGTAAAGCAAACTCCGGATTTCTTCTTATCGTTATTTGTTACTGTATAATAATATTGAATAAGAATTATCATTCTACACAAATTTCATCAAACGATATTTCAACACGTTTAGATCGTTTTCAACTTCTTTACACCAGATTCCATGCATTTACATCGCTTTAACACTATTCCAATACATAATTCACATCTTAAATATATAAGCAATTAAATAAAAAAAAATAAAAAATAAATTATTCAGATGTAAATAACTGAAATCTGCGGGGTGAAAAGCTTGAAAATGAGGTTGAAATGTACTGTTTGATGATACTTGTGTTGAATGAGAATTCTAGAAACAATTTTAGAGTATAGCCAATAAAATCAAAGCAAGAGCTGATGAGGCTAACGAAAGGATTACAGTTTCTCCCAAGAAAACCGTAATAAAATTTAATAATTTTGAGTTATTTATTACAAAAGTTTTTTTGTTTTGTTTTTTTTCAGGACGATAATATTACCTTCAATAATCGGGGACTGGTATAATACATTGGGTAGAGAAGGCGGTACTCCGAAACAATAGGTACAGTGATGTAATGATTAAAATTAACCTTTAAGTAAAGATTAATAATTTATGTATTTTACTTTTTAAGATCAGTCTCAATTAAAGTTAATTCCATTAACTTGTTTATTTTCATTGTTTATTTTCTTCATCAGTCCGCTGACGATAAAACAAAATGTTCCATTAAAACTGAAGTGTGACCATATCGATCCTGTTTTTAAAAATAGACCAAGGGATTTAAGGGTTCTGACAGGGTATCAAGAAGACCAGGCCCTGGAGTTAAAGAAAAAACCACACCTCCTAAACCATAAAAACCAGTTGATCGTTTATTGTTTACAATGGTATGTATATCTGACACATGTGTTGCCTGCAACAAGACACGCGAGCAGGCTACACACATGTGAAACCATCCTCTGCGCATGCTTTAACATGTATTATGATTAACTGCTTTTTTCCCTGAATCATTCCTTCTTCTTTTGCTTTAAAAATAAGAACCTGCAGAATTATATTCGGTGAGGGGTAAGAGTAATGGAGACAAAGATAATAACCGTTATGGAAATAAATAGTATGCATTTATTCGTGCCGCAAATACTTATTATAAGAAACACACGGTTTTTTATGTAATAATTATGTTTTATTTAAATAATATTTCATTGCATTTATTATATAGTTATAAATTCAAAAAAAATACGTTTAAAGTGTATATTTTAATTGTTCATACACATATTGATACATTATATATTTTTTAGTTACATATAGGGTTGCCAGACGTCCCGATTTGGGCGGGACAGTCCCGATATTGACGAGTTTGTCCCGCTCATATTTCAAGTCCCGGCGGGACTCAAATATGTCCCGATATCGAACAATTTCTTTAATATTTACTTTTTTAATTAATATACGTATATTTTTTAAATAAAGCAAAATTATAACGTATAGAATGAGCTGTAGGCTGTCATTGTCATTGACGACTGACGACTGATAGGTGATATCAGATTTCAGCAGAGCAGCAGAAATGTAGTGCGCTTGAAATTGTGATAGTTTTTGAAAAAGATGTCTTTGCTGGTTGGCTGATTGTTTTTGAAAGCAGAAATAGGAAGATACTATTTTCTGTAAATTGTAATTCCCCCTTTTCTTGTTTTTAAATCTTCGTTTCATGTGATTTATTATTACGTTTTTATTAGCTTGATTTCTTGTTTGTTTGTTTGTCCAGTACAAATCTTGCAATCGATTTTTAACTAACTTCCCAAGAAGCTAGACGTTTGAAACTTTTAGAGTAGTTCAGAACACGATCACAGTGCAATATTTTAAAACTTTTAGTTAGCCATCTTTCAGCAGAATTTAATTCGTTTTCAGAAAATTTTGCTGTACGGAAAGTTAGTTCGGAAAACATGACAGAAAATTTAAAAACGTATTGTATAAAAAGTTATTTTATCGTGCAATTATATAGATTATACGTTATATGGTTTGTTGTAGTAATCATTGTTTTCTGTTCTGTGTTTTGGTCTTTTTGGTAAAAATAAGGATAAAAAGAAGAGGAAAGTAAAATATAATCCATTGTGGGGGGGGGGGGGGGGGACAAAATCACAATAGGTGCACAGTTTGCTATTTAAATTTAGATATTTCCCATTTTTACAATCATTTGTTTCTTAAAATTATTGGCTTAAACAACAATAGTTTAATTTAGTTTATTCGAAATTTTTGATGATCAAACCTAAGGATAGGCTAAGCCAGCAAGATGCCCCCCCCCCGGTCAGCCGATGTGTCCCGACGGGACTTGCTGAAAATCTGGCAACCCTAGTTACATAATATGTAACTCTAACCTCTAACTCATGGATCTTCTAAGCTTTAAGCCTCTACTATGAAATACATCCCCATGTATATCATAGCAGAGGCTTAGGCTAGAGGTGAAGATTATTTAGAATTAAAACTCTAGAAAAACATGCAGAGATGGTCATTGAAGGAAGTAAGCAGTAGCACGAAAGAACTTGCTTCACATGTTAGACTATTTATCCGGTCCCCCTTTGAAATTTAAATAAGAAGCGTAATAAGGCAGCAGGTCTGTTGGTATGGTTGGTTCGGTGTAATGCTTCGTGCACCTGTGTTACTCTCGAGAGAAAAGGGAGGTTAATCCGAGCCATATGTGGGAGCTCGAGATGTGTTCTTGCACTCGGCTTGGGGATTATTATGGGAACAGAGGGAAGCAGAGAGACCAAGAAAAAAAGGATCACCTTCGGCTCCACCTACACAGCCCGGCTTGGACCGTTGAGTACAACTCGCTTCTAAACATCGACTGCAGTCCATCACAAGTGATAATGTGTCACACTGCCTTTATGCGAAAGTTAATCTAAACAGTGTGGTGTATTGCGTCTGAGTCAAAGATCCCGTTTATCTACTCGAGTCACGTACTGCGGATCCCTGGGTCGAGTGCGACGACCTGTTGCATCTTTCTATAACCACTAATATTAAAACAGACCTGTTCGGTATGACAACACTGTAAAATCATCCTCTAACTCGTGACTTTAGTCCGGTTTCAACCAAGGTTTGCAATCCAGCTGGGAGATAATTGTATTTTCGAAACCTATTCTGCACTAGGCAAAGTGGTTAGTTTGTATCATAAGCTCGGGCAGAGAGAAATATAGATTAATAAGAAACAAGAAAAAAGTAATAAAAGCTGAAAGCTACTAGTTTACTTTACTAATTAAAAGTTTAACACTTTATTGTGTGAACCATAGTAAGGTGCTAACATTAAATAAATAACTTTACTATTTATTAATACCCTTCACTGTCAATTTAATTTTTAATTATGTATACCGAATTTCATATTAATTAAAATACCTATTTTGTTACACGTTATCGTAACACAATATAATAAGTTATTGACGAGAATGGAGCATAACAAATTACATATTAGTTATATAATATTAACTATTATATATAAATATCCACAGCGTGCGATACTTTTAGGAAGCAGTTATAAATTAATTCATTAATTGATAATTTGTAGTTTGTAAGAAAATATTAAAATTAGTTGTATTTTTTAAATTATTTTTTTATTATTAAAACGACTCTTTCTTGTAAGTCGTGGATCAAAGTATTTTTTTTAAATACTAGAATAATATATTTATAACAATTATTTTTGACATTAGTATAAAAATAGTTACATAATATATATTTTTATAATTGTTAAAAACATTTATAATCAAGAAGTTCTAACTAAACTGAAATCATTAAGATTTTTGTGGAAAGATGTTCTAATTAAAACCGTGATTATAAAATCATTAAACCGTATGATTGCAAGAAATAGCATCATTGTTATAATTTCAATGGATTATGTGGAAAAAATAGTTGAGATGAATACGTTATATTGTATTAATTGCTTGAACATTTGTATATACTCGTAAAATTATAATTTAAATGGTTCTTGAGGAAATTTAAACCAAAATTAATTAATCTTACACACTCACATTTATCTACTATCTATCGTTTATCGCTAATTTAACTTATTTTTATAGATCTTGTTATACGACAGGTTTTATGTAAGCAATAGAATAATTTATCTAATGTTGTTAATGCGAGTTGGGTTAGATGGAAAGAAAAGTGGCCTGTTGACTGGGCTTTAGCGGGGTCACCGACTCTTCTGTTTTTTTTTTTTTTTTTTTTTTTTTTTTTTTTTTTTTTTTTTTTTTTTTTTTTATGGAGCCCCTCTTAGAGGGGAGGTGAATGTGGGTCCGCATGTGGATCAGGTGCCCCTGCTTATTCATCAAGCTTTACTCGCTTTGTCCGCCTACCTGGCCTTTCAGACAGGCGAATCCTAAGCAGGTATCGGTAGAGGGATTGATGAGGTTGGGGATTAAAGGCAGAAAGTTGATGATAGAGGGAAGACGGGGAAGACCGGGGTGTGGCTAGTCTAGTAGACAGAGTTAACTCACGGTACAATCTCTCGAGCAACAGAACAGATGAGCGATCGAGTAAGAACACCAAGTGCGACTGAAACCACAGAACCTCGATCCCTTCTTCGAGTAGAAGAGAAGTAAAAATCTCTGTAAAGGAACAAATGTTTGTCGAAAGACAAAGAGAGGCGATATATAAGGATAGAGTGAGTCAAATAAGGAACCAGGTACAAAAAGTGCGCACCTGAGAACCGAGGCGACCTGCAGTCTACCTGACGCCTGCCCCCACCCAACACACTTCACCATACATCTTTTCTTATTCAATCCTACACAAAAATACAAATAATAGTTGACAACTTGCTGCAGAAACTCGAATAGAAGATAAAGACAGGATGTGACACGAACACACCCTGACAGGTAGTTTAAACTACCTGTTGTACGATTTGATCCAGCTTTTAGAAAAATCGTGTTTTCAACCCTTGTAGGTTAGTACACAAATGTCCTCTTTTCCTTTCTGAGAGCAAGAATGATATCAAGAAATTTCCTAAAATAATTAATAAATTGATATATATTGATGCTTTCGAAAAATTATATTGCTTCCGGAAGGTCCGTTAAAAAAAACGAACATATTTTGTCTCCGATTTCAAAACATCCAAGACTGAAATCGTTTCGGACATCAGGGAACATTTGCTTCCGAGCTTATCGTAGGTAACGAAGGCTATGTGATCGTTCTGAAGAACGGAACATTTTTTAGGTCTCCGATTTTAAAAATTCCAAGACAGAAATCCGTTTCAGACATCAGGGAACATTTTTGGTTATGTCAATTAAAAACTGCACGTTCGATTTTAAGAAATTTAGGTGGTAGGGCATAATTAGCTCATTGTTGGTCCCATACAAGTTTCAACCTTCTGCGCCTATTTTTTTTTTCTTCCACGTGCGCACAAACATACATTTATTTAAAACTATACCTCGAAAGTAACCCGCAGAATGCCTCAGATTAATTAAAACCGTTTGCGCTATTTAAGTGTTGCTAAATTGATACTTAAAATCATGTAAAAAAAAAAAGAATATTGACACATTTGAAAAAATGGGGGAAACAATTAAACAAAATAGACAATAATGACTTTTAAAAGTATAAAATCCATATACATAGTACGTTATAGAATTCAAGGAAGCGTGGTTAGTGTTGTACATAGTTTCCTCGCATTAAATGTTGTATAATCAAATGATTATATGCTTTTTAAGCCACGTTTTCACGGTCCAAGTTGACTTGGACCAAGCAACTTTAATCAAATGCACTTGGTCAAAGTAAAAATGAATCTTTGATGCAGTGTTTACACGATCCAAGTATTCTTGGTCCAAGTTGGGGAACTTGTCAAAATAATTTTGAAGCAAAGGAATAAAAACAAAAATTTTAAATAAATGTAAGCTGTCTTACATCTTCCGTCTTATAACTTTCTTATAAACAAATCCGTCACAACTTTTCAGGTATCTCATTTTTACTACGATTTATTAGCTTGTTTTCTTGTTTGCTTGTTTGCTTGTCCAGATCAAATCTCGCAATCGATTTCTAACCAAATTCCTGAGTAGCTAGACATTTGAAACTTTTAGAATAGCTCATAACACGATGACAATGCATTATTTTAATACTTTTATCCATCTTTCAGCAAAATTTAATTCGTTTTCAGCAAATTTTGGTGTATGGGAAGTTAGTTCGGAAAAAATCCGCAAGCTATTTTATTTGTTTGGCATGTCCCATATTTACAATCTCCATTTTGAACGGTTTAAAATTTATGATTTATGACAGAATATTTAAAAACGTAGTATATAAAAAGTTCTTTTCATTTTTCAATTATTACTACGTTTTTATTAGCTTGCTTTCTTGTTTGTTTGTGGGTCCAGTACAAATCTTGCAATTGATTTTTAACTAACTTCCCGAGTAGCTAGACATTTCAAACTTTTAGAGTAGCTCAGCAAAGATGACAATGCATTATTTTAATTCTTTTAGCCACATTTCAGCAGAATTTAATTCTTTTTCAGAAAATTTTGCTGTATGGAAAATTAGTTCGAAAAAAATACCAATATGGAAAGTTAGTTCGGATAGTAAGTTATTTCATTTGTTTGACATGACTCATATTTACGATCTTCATTTTGACGGATTTCAAATTTATGATTTATGACAAAAAATTTAAAAACGTAGTATGTATGTAAATTTTTTTTTTTTAATCTTGTAATTGGGACAGCTTTCTTGTCATAATCATATGGTTGACGCCATCCAAGTCTACTTAGACCAACTTAGTCTACTTGACTTTGATAATCTGTTTACACGATCCAAGTTGCGTCAAAATAGAATCAAAACTGATATGGTCCAAGTCAACTTGGATCGTCTAAACGCGGTCTAAAAAAAAAATTGAGCGACAGACAGTCACGGAACCAAAAATGTTCCCTTATGTCTGAAATAGAATTCTTTCTAGACATTTTTTAAACCGGTGTTTAGAACGGTCACATAGCATCCGCTACCATATAAAAATTATAACAATTTTAAAGATTTAAATACAGCAGGAAAATTAAATAAATTTGACAATAATAGGTTGTAAAAGCATAAAATCATTAAAGTATACAAATGCGTCAAGAGGAAGCTATGTGCCACTCTTAGTGGCTGACTATTTGTTTATGAGATAAGCATTTATTAAACAGGTTTTGACTAGGGGAAAATGAGCAATAATTATTGTAATTATAAAAATGTAGTTGAGGAAATTGGAAAGTTACAAATCTAATGTTAAAAATTTCTCTTGATTTTGTTTTGGAAGATTTTTAATAATTCAATATCCTGTGTGTTTATGTTCGGTTTATCTTCGTTTTCTTATATAACTTTATAATTTAATGTGTATTACTATGCCAAAAATGATATATTATTGATAAAGATACATTAAAAATGTTTCATGGTATAACAATTAGGTTGTGTATTTTTTAGATGTCCCATTTTATTTACCAATTATTATTTTTAGTGCTACCCACGGGAATTTACTTATTTGGTGTCATAAATAAATGATAAAATAATATATACAAATATGTAGTAATGTTTGGGGTTGCAAAAGTAATTGATATAATGGCAAATAAAAAATGAGCTGGTCAGATTAACCTAACGAGGAGAGCCAGCAGGCGACAAGAAATTTCTCTAACACGTTGTACTATGTACAAAACCAGAAGAAATGAAGAATGATTAAAATAAGCATATATATGTATTATTCAGTATCATAATATTTGACATGGTATATCTAATTTTGAAATTAAATATTATGTTATAAAAGTCAAAACAGCAGTCTCGTGATGATTGTTTGTTGTACTCATCTAATACTTAAGATTGGTAAAAACTTGCATTAGAATGGTTTTAATATAGAAATGCGTGTTTTTTCCTATGTTTCAGAAAATAAAGAAGTGGAGGTAAGTTCATATCTATGTGCCCACCTGTCCGTGAATGTGTTCTTATTGTAAGGGTCTGTTGAGGTTTGGAAGGTTGATCATTAACTCTGCCAATATGAGGTAGGTGTATCAAGTAATGAATATTTTTTTGCGTGATTTTGGTTGTTGGTAAGGAAGATGAAAGGTCCATGTGTTTCTTAGGGAGGTAGAGTTGGCCTTGGTAGGCGTCAAGCAGTCTGGGATCCATCTCTCCCACCATTATTCCAAGAGTTTTCTCCTTGTCCAACCACCACTCTTTTCTATTAGCACTCTCTCTTTCTTATTATTCTATTCCTGTTTTTCTCGTTACAGGCCAGACGTGAGTCATTCTCTTTCCTTAGTCTTGTTTTTGTAAGAGGTACGACCAACAAGGACCCGTTGCCTTTTTTTGTCGAAGAGCCCCGAGTCCCCAGGTCAAGATTTCTATCTGTTGAGACGAGCTTGCACGTGGAAGTCGGCTCCGAAAGGCCCGAGGCGACACCTGGGCCCCTAGCCAGCCCTCGGGTACACTACCCTAGGGACTCTTCACTTACCTAAACGTTGGAGATTCTGTTGCGTCTACAAGTTCAGTGCACCCAACCCTACCTGTCAGATTAGTGCTTCCTTGAGGGCCCCCTCTCACTTGTTGCAACAATACCGTGTTCCATATAGTTCCTCATATTATTCTAATCAACGAAACTAAAACAAAACTATAGAACTGGGTGTAGTCTATTTCCTAATAACATACATAAATCAAGCAGACTGTTTCTGTTTATTATGAGAATATTTAACCATAGAGGAGTAAAATAATACTACATGGTAAAATGAACTTTTAATTGTAAGGGTTGGGATTATTTAAGTTGCTTTGCTTATAGGTTGTGATTTCGATATAAATAAAATCATATCAATTTAGGTTATAGTGAAAAAAAAATAAATAAATAAATAAGAAATAATATATAATACACAATCAAGAATAATAATTGTAATATAATTGCTTTGTTGTTTTTTTATTTACTTATAATAATTTACTTTTTTATTACTTATAAGGACAAATTTCTAAGCTACATATTACATATTATCTTTTTTCAATTTGCTGATTTATTGTTTTCAATTTATCTTTACAATTAGCTTGATTAGATTTTCTTTAAAGCAACAGAATGCCCGCATGATCACACCTTTAACTCCAACATCATGTTTTACTTAAAAGTAATTTTGTATTCACTTTTTTTATACTCACTGTGATGTTACTATTCAATCAGGCAAAATATTTAATCGGTCTTTATACATCTGGTCTAACAAGGGGAATGAAGTTAGCAAAGCAAGAGTTCCTATATTGTAGTTAATTGTTTAGGATGCGGGTAGCAAGAGGACAAGTGGAACCAATTCGCTTCACTTGGCAAAATTATAATCTACTGGGTGCACCGATCTTTCTATTATAATTCACTTGTTAAAAAGTAGAACGACCAGCTACACGAAAAAGTTTTGTTTATATTATGTTTGCTTTGGACTACAAGTACAAGCTTTAATGGACTCAGAGATTCCATTAAAGTAGTAAGATTTCAACGAATTGTAAGAAATACAGACTGCTGTTCAATTGTGCGGATATATATCAAACTGTAGAAAAAGGGACAAGTTCCAGACCCTCACCCAGAAAAGACAGCCTATCAAAGTTGTGATATCTACATTGTGGCAAAGTCTGCTCTTTCATTATTTCATAACCTCACTTCTCTCTTACTTTCATGAGCAACAATGGCTAAAGTGTAGCAGCTAGCTTCCTAGCTCCTATTTAGTATACTTTATGCTTTATGTATTTTACAGGCTTCAGATTTAAATTTGCTGTCAGTTACATGGCCATTACTAGAAGTGCGGTTCCAGATTTAAAGTTCCAAGGTAGCGTTAAAGCCACATATAATTTTAATTTGATGATAAGTGAGTCAGTAACAAAAATGCAAAGGTTAAAAATCTTTTTTTTGAAAATGCTTCATATTGGGCTCAATTTTTACAGTCTACTAAGCTACTTAGATTTAATCTGGGTTTTCAATTTCAAATACCGAGGTCGAGAACAATCGGGTTTATTGGTTCGAGTAAAGATACACTGTATACTTACTGGAACTTTGGCTTGCGCAATAATTCACTCAGAAATATTGCGATTACTTATAAATAAAATATTCATATGCATGATTACTTTTGTACATTTATATTCATTTTTTTTTTTTTTTTTTTTTTTTTTTTTTTTTTTTTTTTTTTTTTTTTTTTTTTTTTTTTTTTGTTTTTTTGTTTTGGGGTTTCATAGTTATATTATTATTGTAGAACATTTTATACAACAGTAAAAATAAATCCTTCTTAGGGGAGTCCTTCCCAACCTCGAGTTAATTATAAATCATCTTATTTTTTCAGAAACTAGTTTTTTTTTAATCTGAAATATGATTTTTCTAATAATTTACATTATCTAATTTAATTGAAACCGGTTCTGCATTTGACGCTCTATGAGTTTGCACACCAAAAGGGGTGACGACATTTATACTTTTTTTTAACTGGTTTAAAGGCACCTTAGACTAAAACAAAAGCAAAAGTTCATAATTGAATTTTTTCTGTCATCGCAATAATTTATTTTTATTTATTCCACTTATATGGGAAATTAAAAACTTATTATATAGTTCATTTTCAGCCCATAGTTTCTTATCTATATATATAAAATTAAAGTTTTGTCTGTACATTGGTCAGAATTGAAATTTTTTTGGATACTTTTTCGTTTTATACATCCCGAAAACCGAATCCGGCCTCAACTTTTTTCTTGTATGTGTGTCTGTCGCCTCAGTCAGACTTTGTAGGCGCAAAACTGGCTAAATGAAATCGATTAATTTTCTTCAGAGGTGAGCGCAAACATGTTGTGCAATTTGTAGGCTTGGTTTCATCGAAAAATATTGAGTAGAACCAAAGTTATTAAATATTTACTGGAGCAGCAGCGGTATGCCGTATATCGTATTGGATAAGGCAATCAATACCTAGCAAGAACCCCGCGCTCCGCGCGGGGTGAAGGCTAGTCATTTATATAATCGAGTTGTGTTTTGACGACGCACCTTGAAATGATTAGTCTTTACTAATCTAAGGCAACCACAGTTATTCCAACAAATATATACGTTTGTTTTGATTCATTAGTCTTCATATAATATCTCAATTAATTTACTCGATTTTTAATTTTTCAAAATATAAAGTTAAGAAAGCTCGTTATTAAGAAAGCAATACTTGCATAATATGTACCTGCAGCTGATTGCAATTCACACGCCACACTGTTTGGATAAGGCGACAGTTCCATTTCAGCGTAATTAATTTACATTAAACAATCATCATGTTAGGGCTGGCTTGTTTAAATGAGGTATATTCTGCAGTGGATATGAAAGCCTGCAAGTGCCTGAGTGTGTTCTCCCCTTGTTAAAAGGGATCTCATCTTTACACACCGTATATTTAGCTAAGTGCCACGACCTAGCTTGTTGTTCCACGGCTCAACCTTCTCACTCCCACAATAAATTGGTTTTCAATAAGAAAGCAAACATCGAAGACTTTGTGTCTACGTAAAAACAGGACTATCGGAGAGACAGAGACAAGAAATTTAACAAGGTGTTTTCGCTGTTGTCTATTAATGGACCTCCCCCTTGCCAATTTGACTTATCTCGAAATATAAGATATACCTATTTGTTTATCCCACAACTTCCTTTCATATCTTAAGGAAGTTATAGTTAACAGGAGACAATTAAATAAAAGTAATTAAATTCAGACAGGGAAGGAAGGGCTAAAATCACAGAACGAAGTAACGGCTAAGGCGAGCCAATGGTGTGTAAGTGGAGAGTTATAATAAAAATACTATCCAAATAATTTTTCCAGGTTTAATTATTTATTTTTTAAGTGCGCATTCTATTACCATTACATTGAGTACGATTAAAGGTTTTTTTTGGTTACTCGGGTGCATCATGTTTCCTTAAAGAGAAAAAATAAGGAAAATATTGTTTTAATTTCTAATTTATTAGTTTTTTTTTTTTTGTTTTTTTTTTTTTAACATCCTAGGATTTCTAACATTTCTTTTTAACATCCGGGCATCGGAAAGGTGAGTTGAGTAAAATTTGTAAATTTTTATTTAAGAATCCTCTACGGGAAATATGAAGACTTATTTGCAAATCGTTTTTCTTTCTTTTTTTTTTTTTTTTTTTTTTTGTTCCAATGTTTTGTCAAAATGTTTTATATTGTTCCTATATTAGGTGATCTTGCATCTGTCATTATTGTTATTTATTTTTTTACCTATTTCTAGTATCAATTTGAATCCCTTATTTTCTCCTTTGAGTATAAGAATTATGCCAGATTCGAGGTAGCAGTAACCATCCGTGAAAGGCATATACCAATCTATTAAATATTCAAATTAGATATTTTATACCTACCTCATAAATTAAGATTTTGATGTCACACGAGTTTGTACATTTTTAGAAAATTGATCTAATATGTTGATAATATTTAGTCATAGTTACGTATTTTTAGTACACAAACTATATTTAAGAGGCATTAAAGGTTTATTCTAAAGGAAGTAGTGACAAATCAGGGTCAGGTTGCAGGTAGTCGAAGAAGCCCGTGGGCAACAAAAAATAAGGGAGTCCACCATAAATTATTGAGTGGCAAGTGAAGAAACGTCGAGGGTGTACCATATTGGGGAACCTTTTGTGCGATCCTTTCTCTCCCCTCGAGGGAAGAGGTAATTTGGAACCCGGTAAACTAACTCTCAACATAATACAACAAAAACACAAAAAACTTATTTAGATTATTAAACATCACCACTCTGACCACTACTCTGACAAAACCTTTTTTGTCTAATGTATTTTTAACTTCAGATCCGTGTCCTTGTCCTAAATGCTAGAAAGTTAGAATTAGTTTTGGTCTGTAAGATAGTAGCATAAATAAAGTTGGCAAGCCTTAAATAGAAACAAAACTAATAGGCGTAAAACTAATTTTTTTGTTTTGTGTAACATATTTTTAACAGTTTAACAAGTTAGAACAGGTCAAATTCAGATATGTGTCTTTTGTAACAATTAAGGTTCCTAAAAACAAAAAAAAAATAGAATGGTAATTTAAAATGTAGACAGGTAGTGGTACCAAAAATTACTGTAACCAAGACCTGTAAAGAAGGTAGTTTTTCAGTGCTTCCTTCATAAATTTAAAACTTAAAAAAAAACTGGTAAAAAACAAATATGTATAGACAAAACATTAAATTATATTGCATGTATAAAAGATGTTTTGAGTAAATCTAAAACAACCTCTTAGAAGCACGCCTTTATATCTACTGTAAATCCGCATGCCTAACTCGCTCAGTCACTGACATTATAATGTTAACACACTTTTAGAATAGCTAAAAACATTTAATTTGGTAATTTTTGAGTTTTACCGTGTACCGTCAATATAATGCCAAAAACATGAAATATTTCATTTTTCCCCCATAAAAAAAATTAAAAAAGGCAGGTGTAAATTATATGATGTTTTAGAGGCTTATTAGGCCTAAACTATAAGTCGTATTAAACTTTTAGGCTATGATTTTTATTATTGTTACAGGTTAAAGGGGTAAAATATTTCTTTATTATTCAAATGTTTTATTTATATGTAGTCCAGTCAAATGGTGCATAAAAAGAGCTCAAAGTGGAAAGTTTTGGTGTAATTGTTGTTAGTGGCTTATTTTATGTTTTTTGGGGTGCTGAACACGAATCTGAAGTTGTCCAACAAAATTTCCCTCGGCAAATATGAGAAATCATCGAAAAACTACAAAAAAAATGTTTTTTATTGGTTTTCAGCTTATAACTTGCAAAGCAATCTACTCACGCAAAAAGTAGTCTAGTAGTAAAATAAAAAGGAGAAAATAATCTACATTTTATGTCTATAACTTTTATTTGTACGTCGTATGGTTTTCACGCAAATGGGAGTTGAAATATTGGGAAGATGTGGCGGGTGGAGGGAACAGGATGAAGGGTAAACGGTTGGTGGAAAGACTGCGCTGGCAGTTAATTTTATGTTTTTGGGTGTGCTGAACACGAATCTAAAGTTGTCCAACAAAAATTTTACACCCAAATATGAGAAATCATCATAAAACCACTTTTTACTTTTATTTTTTTAGTGGATTTCGCCTTATAACTTACAAAGCAAGCTATTTACGCAAAAAGTGGAAGAGTAGTAAAATAAAGAGGAGAAAATAACCTACAAATTATTTCTTTACCATTTTTTTGTAAGTCGAATGGTTTATATGCAAAAGAGGGGTTGAAATAACCGGGAAATCAGTAATTTTTGAAAAATAGCAACAAAAATAATAGAACCTGTGTCTAAGAGCTCGCATTAGTACTTAAATACATATAAATTGTTCAGAAATTCGCTATATATTATTTTAAGAATAAGGTTTGTTGCTATTTTTCAAAAATTATTGATTTCCCGGTTATTTCAACCCCTCTTTTGCATATAAACCATTCGACTTACAAAAAAATGGTAAAGAAATAATTTGTAGGTTATTTTCTCCTCTTTATTTTACTACTCTTCCACTTTTTGCGTAAATAGCTTGCTTTGTAAGTTATAAGGCGAAATCCACTAAAAAAATAAAAGTAAAAAGTGGTTTTATGATGATTTCTCATATTTGGGTGTAAAATTTTTGTTGGACAACTTTAGATTCGTGTTCAGCACACCCAAAAACATAAAATTAACTGCCAGCGCAGTCTTTCCACCAACCGTTTACCCTTCATCCTGTTCCCTCCACCCGCCACATCTTCCCAATATTTCAACTCCCATTTGCGTGAAAACCATACGACGTACAAATAAAAGTTATAGACATAAAATGTAGATTATTTTCTCCTTTTTATTTTACTACTAGACTACTTTTTGCGTGAGTAGATTGCTTTGCAAGTTATAAGCTGAAAACCAATAAAAAACATTTTTTTTTGTAGTTTTTCGATGATTTCTCATATTTGCCGAGGGAAATTTTGTTGGACAACTTCAGATTCGTGTTCAGCACCCCAAAAAACATAAAATAAGCCACTAACAACAATTACACCAAAACTTTCCACTTCAAACTACCATTTGACTGGACTAATGTAGGTATTTATTATTTAAATGTAGTATTTTGTGATATAATTTTGGTACTCAAGGGCACAGATAGTAGTTATTATTTAAATAATATTATGTTTTCTAAAAAAAAAAATCGTTTGAAATTTTTAGTAACACAAGATGGATACAGCAATACAGTAAAGAAGAGTTTTGCTTCTGACTAAACACAGTAGTTTTATGACCTATCTACCTAAAACAAATTGTAATTTATTAGGCCGTTTTACCACAAGTTCATGACGTACGTCGCTCTCTCTCGCCTATAATGGTTTCTCAGATTGATATGCCACTAACAGTGTTGGGTTGTATATTTAGTTGAAGAAAACATTGTGTGGCTTTTGTGGTTAGGATAGGCGATATCTTGACAGCGGATTAAACCTTACCACAACACGAGCTTCATATCTATTCTCATCTTGACTTTCACGAGTTTCTATCAAGCATATCAAAGATATCCAAGTCAAAATAACTCGTGGCACGAGAAGCTTATCTCTCCAACTATATAGTTGGAGAGAACTAGATAATCTATCTAGTTGGAGAGAACAAGATAATCTATCAAGTTGGAGAGAACTAGATAATCTATCTAGTTGGAGAGAACTAGATAATCTATCTAGTTGGAGAGAACTAGATAATCTATCTAGTTGGAGAGAACTAGATAATCTATCTAGTTGGAGAGAACTCGATAATCTACCTAGTTGGAGAGATCTAGATTTATTTATGAGAGTTCCTGACGTATTATTACTGCATAAATTTTGCTAGATGTGCCGAAACGAATAAAAAAACAAATAAAATAAAAATAGACTTCCAATAGTGTGGCACATAGCTTCCTCGCGCACCCTATCATGTACTTTATTGTTATATTAACATTAACATAATTGTTTTATTACTTTATTGTTATATTGTTTTTTGTTTAAAAACTATTAATAGTTTAGCGATCTTGGCACTTCACAGCGGCGTTCTTCACGCTGTTTGTTTAACTAAAAAACAGTATTTCAAAAAAAGTTTGTCTCATTGAATAGATGATTTTTTCCTGACCTAAAGTTCCAATTTTAAAATAAAGTTCACGTTTACGCGAGCG
Organism: Gerris buenoi; assembly: GCA_001010745.2. Classification (NCBI taxonomy): domain Eukaryota; kingdom Metazoa; phylum Arthropoda; class Insecta; order Hemiptera; family Gerridae; genus Gerris; species Gerris buenoi. Next base: position 119,162 of record KZ651133.1, read on the forward strand.
TTGCGCGCGAAAGCTTAAACGGATAACGTTGTCCACCGAACTCGTCCTGGGAATTGTTATAATATTGTTAGAATATGACTACCAAAATTCATGAAAAGTTGACATTTATTCAAGTTATCGTCGGACGTCTCAGGATTCGTGGACACACAGACCGACAGACAGACGGACACGAAACCAAAAATGTTCCCTGATATTTGAAACGGATTTCTGTGTTGGAATTTGTAAAATCGTAGACACGACTTTTTCGTTCTCAAAATTGAACACAATGCAGCATAACGGCAAAACAATGCTTAAACTTCACCTTCACAGAGAATGAAATATAACAATATCAACACCATTTTGAAACGAGATGGCGGATTTTTCAGCGAGCCCCTAAGGAGTGTGAAGAACCTGCCTACAAATTGTTATGGTCATTTATAGTAGTAAAGAGCGAGTGAATGATTGAGTAAGAGAGTAGTATTTGGATTTTATATAGTGGTAGATTAGAGACATATATATAGGTAGGATAATATGATGAGAACGAATTGTAATGCAAAAAAAGTTAAGTTTTCTTGGGACATCCAATTGTGTAATTAAGCTACAAAGATGCTATAAAAAATTATAAAATATACAACTAAAAAAACTATTCTACCAGACGGCATTGTATTAATGGATGACGAGGAAGTAGTTCCTTTTATATAAATTTTTAAAAAGTTAATTATTTATAGTATACATACATATTTCTGTAATTATTTATAATGTTCTTTGTTGCTTTAACAATGTGCTTTTAGAAAGAATACTACACTGCAATACTCTAATACTTAGTTGTCCGCTAACAGAGAGCAGCACCTCCTTGCCAGCCTGAACTGAGGAGAATCCATCTTACTCCTTCCTACATCTTTTCAAAATAAGATATTGTAAATTGAATGCAAAATTTCTCAACTCTCTTTTTTTATTCTTTTAACAAATTCAACCACTATTTATTTTTCTTTTGTACAGTTTGACACGTTCATTGTAAGGAGTAACTATTGGCACAGAGTATAAAAGAGAGGCTGCTTTCAAACAGTGTCGGATTGATGAGACGGATCTGCCGTGTTTGAGGGACATACTAGTTATCAGGGCAAACATCATTAATTATTTGGTATGCTTGGGCCTTTGTGATTTCCCCCCCCTTCTTTAGACGGGACCTGGACCTAATCTGCATACAGCCACCCCTCTTGCCGTTTCGCCACTATACATTCCCTTCTTCAACAGGCTTACATATTGATTGTAATAAATGCATTTCTCGCAACATGAACCTTACAAAACTAATAGAACAAAAAAAAAGTCATTTACATTAAACCTTTTTTTTCCATCTTTCATATTTCCTATGAACTTCCTTTTTAAATTAGTTACACTATATTATAAGACCATTATTATATCATTAATATGTTTTGTTCGGAATTAAGGGGACGGAAAAATAACTTGAACACGAAAATGATTAATGATTATTTGGAAAATTATGGTTTACAATACGGAAGGATTTATATTTGAATATTGTATTAATGAATTGAATTTTCAATAGAAAATAAAGAAATTTAATTCGATTATCCCACGAACCATTGCTACAAAGTTATTATAAAAATATAGGTGCATTTTACCTAAAAAATATAATTATTTAATTTTTTTAATTAATTTTATAAAAGATTGCGACTTTGGTTCTACATTTACTATGTATAATTCAATGTAATCTATAAAACACTACATTATAATGTGTTATAGTTGTTTATAACTATTTTTACACATGTATAAATTCCAATTTCATATTATGATAAGTATTTCTTTATATACTGGTGGTGAAGTCATCAAGATTGGTCAATTCTATAACTAAATGTTTAAGTGGCTTTTGTGTTGGGTTACAACAAATATATAGTTTCTTTGGTGGGAATTTCCTTAACAATTTTACCATCGAGGATGTATTAAATCACGTTCTAGTGTTGTTTTATAAGGGCATACACGAGGAAGAACAGGCAGTTTGTTCTGGGAGGCTTTGAACTTTGAAAAATTATACTCATCAACCCTTATGTAGTTAAAATTAATTTGTTTTCATTGTCCTGTGCACTCAAAACATATTTGAATTAATATAATTATATCAAAATAGAAAATTATCCTTTTAATATTATAATAGTATCACTAAAAAGTAACCACTCTCCCTGGAACTGTGCTTGGGGAAGGGTTNATTGTCTGCTACCTCAGAAAAAATAGCATATGCTACACGACTGTGAAGTGTTTTTTCTTTACCTTGGCAATATTTCCTGTCTCGCTTCGCTCGACAGTAAATGTAATTGCCGCGGTAAAGAAAAAACTCACTTCACAGCCTAGTAACATAATATACTATTTTTTCTTTTCCCCCCTTTTATTCGAAATTTGTCAAAACTGTTTTGTTTCTAACGTGAATAAGAGTACTTCTAATTTAGAAATTTTTAATGTTAGCAAACTATTGAAATTAACTTGGGACCAATAGAATAAGCTGTTTATGGCCTATCATCAATGACATTAAGCTGGTTGATGCGGATATGCTGGTAAAGATAAGGTACAAACATACACGAGATCAATTTTTGAATACAACCAAAATAGGTGATTCTTCAGAATGATTAAAATACTTATGTTACGTTCGGTAAACTCGAAGCAATATTTTATTTTTATATTCAACCAACGCAACTTATTGATAAACTATTTATATGCCACCGAAATTCGATTGGTCATAATATTATATGTAAAGTTTTTAATAATAAAATAATAGGTATATTGAATAAGATATTTTAGGATCTATATTCAGAATCACCACTTATAACTTTAATTTTGTTATCATTAAAAAATAAGAAAATCATAAAAATAGAATTATATAGACATGTTTCCACAATGACTTTAATCTAAAGAATATCTTATAGTATTTCAATATATAAGAATGTTGGAATATAGTTAAAGTATATTAATAGTTTATAATCACGTTATAATAACTAGAACTTATTTATGAAATTACATTGCTAATGCCTATAAGATTATAATGAGTTCTATAGATAATTCTGTAGAACATTGATTATAACTAGGTATTAGAGGCGAACCTTGAGCTTAATTAGTCCTCTATGATTAGTTCCATAGTTATAGAGCTGATGACTATAGATTACTTAGACAATGACGCTCACCGCTCACTGTGCTTATCTTCATCCTAATACGTCAATATAGATGCTCTAGGAATAGGGAGCGAGATCTAACTGTGTATTCAGTATCGTGGTTAATGCCTATGCAAACTCTATCTCAATTACTGCTGATGTTGACATCGTAGGTTTACCATCGTACTGACAATGCAATCTCAGCTATCGAGATCTTAGTGTCATCAATATTAGCAATAATGCTACATGTATTTTAGTTTAGTATAGTACATTAATAACGTTATAGACTTATATACAGTACGTTAACCACAATATACAGTATTAACAGTATTATTTTCCATTTTTTCCTGGCACTTCAGCTGCCCTCAATTTAATTAGGATTGTTTTGAAAAATTAATATAGAGAATAAGCAATCTTTCGTTTTTAATTGGACTACTGAATTTGTCATTGGTTGCATTGCTATAGATGTTAAAAAAAAAATACTATATAGATAGATAGATCCATTTATTACCAAATCGTACATACATATACACTTGTAACACTTAATTAATTTACCTGCAGGTAAATCGGCCTAAATAGACGAGAAGAATAATAAGGATGAAATTATTAATAACATTAAGCTATTCATAATGATATAATATTTCTAAAATATATATTTGTTTTAGATATTTATTACCAAAAAGTCTATGCAATGATTCATCAAGTTTTCTAGAGTTACTGTCTCTATAATTTACATTTGCAAAGTTATCCTTATCACCAAAAACATACATTTATTTGGGGAGAGATGCAGTTAAGATAAAATATGTGTACAATAAACATGATATAAACACTTCACTTTTTTATTATTTATTTTTAAATTTACTGCTGCTACTTACTCGAATCATTGATTTATAATAAACCCTCAGTCATCATAAATGGATAAAATATAATACCTGAATGCTACAATCCATACGTATACAACAGTCAAAAATATTTAAAATTAATATGATTAAAAGTGTTGAAAATTAAAAATATACACGAAGTACAGTTAGGGTAGACGTATGTAAACAGGCATACAATATTAAGAATAATTGTACTATACACCTAATGTGAACATGAGTGCTCTATCACTTGGATTTTGATTTTAAAATACTAAAGAATAACTATAATTCATATACTTATACTTAGTGGAATAAGAATGATGGTAGTTACATTATAGTATCAGGTAATGAATAGAGTTACGCTGAAAAGGGAACACTCGAGTGGCCCATATCCCTTGAGCTACCCCTATCATCTTATCTCTTAACTTTAAGCTCAAACTTCAACTTTATATTTTGATACTTCCCTTTTAGTAAAACGAATTATGAATCAGGGGAAACAAATTGTAAGACAAGTACATTTAACAGGATTTACAAAGAATAGTTATATTATAACTTATAAGTTATATATAACTATACTAACATTTATGCAGGGCATCAGCCAAAGGAACTTAGCCTCGTTTAACGGTTGATCAACAAATAGAAATGTTTTATTATTTGAGCCTATATATTGTATATGCATGAAGTATAGATATACTACCTGTATAATTATAACTTAACCGAGAAAATATATTATTTTTACATATTTATTGCAATAAAATTTAGTATTTATGAACAGAAAAATCAATCTCCAATGCTATCGAAATATTAGATCTAAATTTGCTAAAATTTAGATTCATGTAAAATTTATAATTATAAATGTGTCCATTTACAGTAGATATGAAAGAAAGGGATGTGTGTCAAATAAAAACGAAACCATAGAAATCACTTTTCCGTTAAAAATTGAAAATAAGGCCAACCAAAATAAAGTATGTTTAAAAGATGGGAAACTGTAAAATAGTCCCTATTGCACTTAAAAAGTCTTATATTATATAAATATATTATGAGAATTTTTTTCTTCTTTTTTGTTTTCGACCGATTAACCAAATAGAATAATTATAATTTATCATAATAGTTAAACTTTAAGGAATTGTAGAAAATGTTGTAAGTTTTCCATTTACAGCAAATGCATGTAACGCAATTGTATCAGAGTATATGATTTACAAGGGTCTTTGTATAGTTAGAAAGTTGAACATCCCTCATTCAAAGGGATTATTGGTCTAAAGTTAGATAATTGGAGCGGTTAATCAGGTGGCTATTGTCCTTCTGGGATTCATACAGGTATTATTACGAGCCGTCTTAAAGGCTTGTGAAAAGGGTCTTTGATACCTTCGGGGTAATGTCTGGTAAGATCTTAGAGGTCAGTCAAAGGGACACCTTGTAATTAATAGGGGCTTCTCTTTGTTTGCCCTTTAGGGTCCGAAACCTTTAGATTCTTGTAAGTCTACTCCTTCTTGGTTGTGCAAACCTCTTCCGAGCAAACTTCCTCATTCAATAACTTATGAAAGGGATCTTCTCTCTAATTAATTGAACCCTTGGCTAATATAATAACTAAAATGTTCTCTTTCAAGTTTAGTCGAAAAGCATCACTTTAAGACACCCATTAAATACAGCGAAAATTGTTTTCTTGACACATGATTGCCTACTTAACGCCTACTTCTTTGTTAGAGATAATTATTTTGGCATAAATATTAATGCAAGATATAAAAACAGACATAACAAGCAATACCTTGGGAGTAGGTACTGTTAAAAGGCATGCGCTTAAAGTAAAGTACAAAAATAAAGCTATATTTATCAAATTTGTAAAAATAGTTATCACTACAATTTTTTATTGCGTGAGATTGAGGTAGAGCTGATTCTCAAAATATCGATCTCCTGATAGTTTAAATTTGTCTAAAGTCAGAAGGACGAAGGAAAAAAATGGTGTGCATGTAAATTCCACATAAATTTAGAAAATACACTAATCCATGTGAATTAACATGCCTGAAAATAATATAATTAAACAATATATTTTAAATTATATTAAAAATGATTTTTGATGACAATATTTTTGCTGGTAGTAAAAAAATTCCACCCATGCACCATGACTTAATGATCGAATTTTCAAAGAAATCTGCGTATTATTGGCTGATGATAATATAGGAAAATTTTGGTTTAAAATTTGGATGGGTGAAAAAAAAAATATACCTGAATGCTACAATCCAT
>KZ651133.1:140243-150376 GCA_001010745.2 Gerris buenoi
AAAAAAAAAAAAAAAAAAAAAAAAAAAAAAAAAAAAAAAAAAAAAAAAAAAAAAAAAAAAATGGCATGAAAAATGTATCACTATTTACATATTATTTTATACTCGTATATTTTTGTAATCTTTTATATATTTACTCATCGATACCTTTCATTTGATACCCTACTCGAAATTTAAAATATAAATAAATTAATCGTGACATGAATTATCCGCCATTTTGAATTGGAACACCGGATAATTTTGAGTTGACATTGACATTTCTCCTTTGTACACGTCAAAACGATCTTTGCACTGCAAATTTTCATGTTTTTATCACTTTTGCTTCAATAGTTATTCGAACAGTACAGAGTGGCAAACAGACAGACACAGGAACCAAACTATAAGGGTTTCTTTATTTGGTTTCACCAACGAAATCCTAAAAATTATATCGTTCAAAAGACACCCTCCTAAATTGATGCACACTCTCTTGGACGTCCTCGGCCACAGTAACGATATTCTCAATTGAATAAGCAATATGGGACTGGCTACATCTTTTCGGCGAAATTTCCAGTGGACCCAGTTTACACGGGACGCTCAGCCTAATACTTATGGAGCAGGACGACGAAGAAAATTACGATGAAATTCATGCTGATTTAAAACAACAGACTGGAAATTAGTCAAATATGTAGTAACAGTTAATTCCGCTTTCTTCGGGTGTGTATCACACCATGGCTTGTTGCCATCTCATTCTCTATCCGTCTTCAACATAAATGTCAACACACATCGACAGTTGGCGCCATTTGCAAAGATTAGGGCAATAATTATGAAACTTAACATTATGAAATAACTTTTGCCCCACCCTGTGTATATACAAGAATGTAGTTTAAAGTACTGATATATTCAAAAAGGACAAGTATTCAAATCTTACATCAACAATGTTGTTATATTACTTAGTGTTCGAGTGTTAAAAATAAAAATAAAATCTGTTTACTGGGATGATTAGACCTAAAAAGTAGATATCTTCTTACAATTTAACATGCCTAAGAAAGATATGCATACCTGTTAATCGAAAAAAAAAAGTTAATGTTTATTCTTTTATATTTTGAGCAATAGTCTAAACAAACTTTCAGCATAAGTCGTTATATTAGTAAAATAAGTTTAAGTAATGAATAAAGTAAATCTCTTCATAACTGAGAAGATATAAAACGAAATGGATCGTAACTTTTTTTTACTAATTTTATTCTTATTACTCTGGTGATTTCAAAAATAACAAATACATTAAAACGAAATTATCGCCATCTTCTTCGATATTATGTTTCTTATTTTTTATATACAGTTGTAAAAAAACGACCTTTTTTCTGTGCCATCTTATCAAAAAAAGGAAATTGAATCCTTAAAATGATTCCTATTGGGCTCAGTAAAAGAGCAGTTTTTAATTTTCCAGGACACTTACAGATTTATGCGACCATAAATGGAAAGACGAACGGCCGGGGAATCGGTCGGAGCCAACGCAAGGAAAAAAAAAATAATAATAAAAATATTGCTTTGCCTTTTGTAAAAGGGCAACAGGAAGAGCGAAGTGAATAAAAATATAACGAGAAAAAAATACTTGGAAGGTGGGATGTATTGTGTTGGAGGTAGTTAAAAATTTTATTGGCTAAGTGTTATTTTTATATCCTATTTCCATTTGGAAGATTCGGAGGCTACGTATCGTATTGTTACAATGCGCACGTTGACTATGATATTGAGCCAGAAATATTAATATTATTGATCGGTATTTTGGAAATAATACTGACCTGTAACATTGTGACAATATTCAACATAATTTTCATGAAGTACATTGAGGACTCTCTAAAATAAAATATATATATATTTTTTTTTTTTCAAAAATCAAAATTATAAAATTAAATTTTCTTTTAAATGTGTAATTATGTATAGTAAGTTAGATTTACTATATAATATTTATAATAATTTTATATACCGTGACAGAACAAACTATATATTCCAATAATGAATATTATGAAGGAAGAGAAAAACCAGTTTGACATCCTGATATTGCGGGTTTGTGTAGATACCCTGATATGTATTAAAAAAGAATTAATGTAAGTTTTTATATTGATGGTGTTGCAAACAAATATTTCTAGTCTAATTTAGTTAATTTAACCGTTGAAGAAAAATATTCTGAAATGGGTATTTAAGATTGAACCTTAAATTTAAATACTTTTGCGCTGGTTTTAATTCAAGATCATCACACTCTCTAGAGTAGTAGAGCATTGTTGATTTTTTTTTTTTTTTTTTTTTTTTTTTTTTTAATCCACTTCCTTGTTTTTACTGACTAAGACCTCAATTATCTAATTTTGACCAGACATTGCACTTTCATCATGAACTATCTATCTAAAAACAACGTATTTTTATCGTAAGGTCCACCAAAATGGATGGCATCCAACATTAGTAGTCAAGTATGCCAGTTTGTGGGGAACATAGCTTCCTTACGTCTTATCTTCAGTCGAATGGTCACAAGAGTTTAAAACTATAGAGATCGCGTGGCTCTGTTATTGAAGCGAGTGTGATGCAATAAATATTAAATAATATAAAGGAAATAGTTTATCATGATATGGGATGATTTTAGAATGTTTGTCTCTTCAATTAGATGAAAGTATAAACTGTTCCCGTCCTAGAATTTAAATTTCATATTTGAAGCTGATGTTTACTCAAACGTTTCCGAACGCTTGGCCAGATAACGTTGTCCAACAAACTTAGCCTTAGTATTGGTAAAAGAAAAATGTATACCGAATTTCAACTAAGCAGTCAACTGTACCTCAAGTTATCGTGGTAGTAAACAGGAAGCATATTTGATTAAATATTAGGAGCTTACAAATTTTTCCTTTTTAAGGTAAGACTTCTTAGTGTACGAGTTATTGTACGAGTATGTATCCTAGTTAATAATTGATTTAGTTTATTTATAATAATTGTTTTATATTATGTTATCATAATCATTTTAAGATTATTGGGTATAAAGGTTTTGCCTATAAGGTTTAGATTGACAAAAGATCTATAGAAAACGAATAAGGATGACTAACTTCCATCATAAAATTGGGATAAGTTTGTGACACAACCGCTTCCTAAGCTAACAATGTTGCTACAGTGTCTTGCTTTATATTTGTATTTATTATGTTTTTATTGACCACTAAAAGAAAAGTTAATGTTGGTAAGATCTAAAAAAGAAGAATTTACTGTTTTGTTTTGCTTGTGGCCCATAACTTGGAGAATGATGAAGTGTGTTTTAAAATAATCCCAAATGACCAAAAGTTATTCCTTTCTAAGTGTACTGAAACGCATTGTTTGTAATTTTAATGGGTTGAGATTTTTTTTTCTGTGTAGGAACCCATTAAGAAAGCATTATGTGTCGGTCGGCTCACTAAACTAGTCATTTCAGTGGATATGTTCATTTCTTTGAATGATTTTTTTTAGTGGGTCGTTGAGATACTTTAGTATCGGATTTTTTAAGAATATTCCAAAAAAGCAATAAACAGGAACACAAAATGTTAAGAATGGTATAAAACAGGACTTTATTAATGGCTTTAGAAATAAATATAATGTATTCTTGAGGCTTAAAACATCCCTTCTTTGTAAATTGTAGGCTTGGCAAAAACACATCAACTCTTTTGGAAAATTTTCTCTTTGTCTGTTAATTTCTTCCGAAAATGTGCCTCTTTCTCTCGATTTAAAATCAAATGTATCGAAAGGATCTTATCACGAACTCGTTTGCAAAAAGCGCTAAGAAATACTGTTAATACCCTTTTTCTTAAAAAAAAGTTTGGTGTATAATTTTATAATAAAAAGGTATGCCAGGAAGTTTTGGAGAGGAGGGTTGTTAGGAGGGTGTCAAGGAGCCGAGTCATTAAACCAAGATAAGCCCTTTCTATCGGCCCATAACCTTTGATTAGCATTAGAATCTACCATAGTTAAAGTCTCCTGTCAATAAGCCTGTATGCTAATAGACACCTCCTTAGCCACTTCACCATCTTAACAACCTGCAAACTTTTTTTAAACAAACAAATCCTCGTTATACCTCTCATTTACATTTTTTTTAAAGAAAGTCTTCCCATCCCCAGCTGAGAAACATGTGTCCGTTTCCATGTATTTTTGTTTTCTTTAATAACCTGTGAGAATCACTCACTCCTGCTTAGCATTATTTCACCATTATTTAAACATCCAATCTTATTAGGGAGACAAGCGTAAAAATTGTTGGAAAGCATTTAAATTTTTACTTTCATCAAGTGATTAAATTAACGATTACTGAATCTTCACGTTAAATTTCTATAGATTGTTACAATGGTGTTATTAGAATTTTATCATTAGGTATAAATAAAAACTTGTGAGAACTATTTGTGAAGGTAGTTCTCAAGTTTAGATTAAAAAATGGATTTTGTCATTTTATATAGGAGAGATGTGTGTAGGAACAAACTCTGAAGTGCGCTTAACATTAAGAACATTTGAAATCAGTTATCGCAAAATGTTTGCTTTGAATCATTGCGTTACGAGGAAGGGAGCAAAGAGAAGCATTAAACTCATATCTGGTTCTCTTAGATGTAAGATTAATATTTATAAGGGTTATACCGTTGTTACTGGAAAGGGTTACCTCGGTCAAGCAACACGTGATTAATAATCGGGGTTGGTATAGAAGGAGGTCAGTTCATTAATTATGGTAAGATCGGAGGAGAGGGCGCTGGTCCGGCGTAGAAACGTGTACCGAGACACTTTGATGGATCTGCCGGTCTCTCCGGATCATTATCGACATTGTGTTCTGGACAAAACTGGACAAACATGACCGAGGGTGGACTATCAAGACCCCTTGTGTCGACCATGGAAAGCCAAGATCCGACCGGATCCTCACAATGCGTTTCGCCGATTAATCTAAATCTGTTGCTTAACGTTTTTAACGTTTACTTTATACTAAAATTACAACTTCAAAAATGCACCATCTTCCTCGCAGTATTTTATTATTGTATATTTATTTAACATAATTGTAGTTGACTAATTGTATAACTGAAGTTAATACCTAAATATAATTTCAGAAATACCTAAACCTAAAACATATAATTTTAGAGATCGTTAAAATAACGATAACTGCATTTAAATAAAGTTTTTTGTTTAATAAAAAATTTTTTTGTGAAGATGTTCTGCGTTCAATGTTCTGAGCGTTCGATGTTCTGTATAATTACTTGCCTTTTTTTAATCTGGACAAAAGGAAGACGTAGAAACATAAGCATTTTCATTACGATAGCTGTGAAAACGAACAATGTATTTCGGATTATTTATCCATGCTAAAAACACAATGTTTAGGTCATCCCAGCTTATTATTTCATCATGTCTAGACTGTGTTTTTTTTCACATCAGCTTATTGTAGCTTTTTAAAATTATTCTCATTTGAGATGTTAATGCCCGGTTAGCTTCCCCATATTAAACACTCTCAGAGACTCTAGAATTAAGGACAATCCGTTAACTAAATAACGCCGCCTAACATTAACTAAAAGGGGATCCGACAATTGGCAGGTGTTTACTTTCCCGCCTCTAGGCGTCTCTTTTCTCTTAGGATTATCTCCCTTTTTTAGAAGAGGCTACAGTAGAAACAAAATAAACAAATATCTTTATTTCGGATCTTGCTCGACTTCTAAATACACTTCTCTTCTGTTTATCTTTTCCACTCGAGGAAAGTGTTGATCCCTAAAAGTTTGTTTCAAGAACTAAAATAATAAATAAGTCTTCTGTGCCTCTGTTTTTTTCCAAATAAACATTATGGAGTATTATAAAAAATACAATATATTTTAACATATACATACTAATATTTTGCAAAACTAACTACTATGCTTAAAATTAATGTATTGGTAAAAACTACAGTAAAATAAATACATATTTAGACTTTATGGCATAGTTTTTAAATGTTATACATTTTCTCTTTCAACTATTACTAATATACCTAAAGCCTATAGTAATATCTAAACATTTTAGAAGGTATTATATTTTTACTATACATATTAAAAAAAAAAAAAATAAATAAAACTATTATTCTATATCTAATCAATTAATTAATTTATTTTTATATTAACTGATAAATTTATTCTGAAATTAATGTCAACAACTCTAACTTTATTTATAAGTATGCAGAAAAATATTGTTCAAAATTTAGATATTTAGGGAGGGCATGGAGGCATGGAGTATATAGATATGTAATATCATGTGCATGACTTTCATGTTTTATGACTATTCAGTAAGAAATACAATCTTTAAAAACAATTCGAATCATACTACCATATAAGTTATCATATCTTGTAATACATAACGGCGTTGGTTCCTTCTTTATATACGCATGTCCTTTGTCAAGTCATTTGAATTCAGCTCCAAGCATTCGGTAGTTCCTCCAGTGATTGATGGTCTTCCCTTCTTCGAGAGGGTAGATTTGACCGATGCGCTGTCATGACCCTCTCAAACAAAAATTATTTTTGAAGTCTTAGGAATGACAGATAAAGGCCAAGAAATGACCTCTACAACTGAGGTCAATATCAGGTCAAATTTTCCCATAGTACTTTTACAAAAGAAATTATTATTATAGAGTTTTATAGCGCAAGAATGGTAATTCATTGAACAATTCAATATTATAAGCCCTTATAATTACGTAAACATAGTGTGTAGTATACATTTTATGGGAGATTTATTTTATGTATAGGTCTACTTAAATCTTCAAATGTTCTTACCAAGAATTAGCATAAATTTACCGCTCACTGCAATGTTAAATTGGATCTTAATAATGTTCTATCGATTTAATGTTAATGATTTATTATACATAAAAGAATGTAAACAAATAATATTTAGAACTTTGAAGCTAGTGACAAACACGCTCCTTAGATAAAATAAATGATTAAAATTATTTTTATTTTTATAGTTTTTATTATTTATTCCTTTAAATGGATATTCTTATATGTATGTGAAAAGAAGAAGAATTCGGCTAAGAATATTCTACAATGAACTGAAGCAATTGTATTATAATTTCTATTTTTATCGTTCACTAATAGAAAATTTATAATTTTTTAAAGAATTACGGGGAAAAGTTCAAAAAGGATATTATCATTATGACCGGTGGGCTCCCGGTTACCCTCTAATGCATTGGTAAATGATTGAACCTGTCATTTCAATAGAAAAGCATTATTCCCGACCGATTGTAATTATTTATAGTTTCCATGCACAAAAGTTTAAACAACTGGAATAATAGAGACATCTGTATCCATTAAAGTGATAAATGTGAACAATTCTCCTATAATATTTATTCATATATGTTTATGGAACATAACTCAACAAGTTTTTGGTTGAAAAAATAATAAATTTAGAGAAATTTCTTTCCTTATAGCTGGCAAGTATCGGCTGTTCAAAGGCTTAGTGGGTTGACAGGTAAGCCTGGCGTGGGGTGGACCCACGGGTCGCTTAAAATGGAATCTCTGGATTTTATCCAGAAATCTCGAGTCAAAACATCCCCAGCAGTGAACAGTGCGTATCTAATATTTAACTGGCGCCAATTTCTCCTTTCTAGTCTAATTTATTTGTCTAAAAATTTCACAAGAAAAACATCTTCTCTTATGCAAGATTCTTATTTTATACTTTTATTTTTATTTGTCTTTCAGTTATTTTCTACGCACTTCTAAAATCCATAGCTTTTATAAATGCGATGATTCTCCTCGTTTATTAAGTAGAATTAATTGTACAAATATATTTATATCAGATATTTTGCTTTCTTCTTTTATTCCTTATTCATATATATCTTCCCAAAATGTGGTAGCTAGATTTCCTGATATTGCTAGTAAGTCTGTGAATGTTGTAAAACTATTACTAAGGACACCATCACTAAAAAGAAACCATTAATGACTTTAACATGTAGTTTTAAAGTTATAATTTTATAAAATAAATTACATTACACTTTACAATAACAATAATGCAAAAAATAAAGATAGGTTATTAAATTTAATTTATAAAATTATTATTTTTCAATTAGAATATGGACTTTCCATGTTTAAAGTATAAGTGTAAAAGCTAAAATTATAGGTTAGTATACTATATTTATTTTTTGTCAATACATATATATTTATATTTTTTTTTTTCTAATTTTAATGATGATGATAACTAATGTAAATTGATTTATTTTAATTTTAAAGAATTTTGGTAACGATTATCGTTCATTTAAGATCTGCATGTTTTAATATAAATATTTTGCTGCGTGTTATTTTTGCTACAAGAAATTGCCATTTCTTTATGAAGTCGCTCAATCATTTTTGACGTTATCACTTACTAAAAACAACATGAGTTTACCCTCAGCATTAACTTATTCTAATTGTTCTTGTCTCAAAACAATGTTTTACTCTAATGGATTTTTATTACGAATATTAATTGTAGGACGTTGTGAATGAACGTTTATTTTTTTCCCGATTATAGATAATGTCGTGTTAATTGTATCTTTCTCTGAATGATGACCCAGTCATACACGCTTCATAGCTTCTGATTGTGTTAGCGCAGTGTTCAATTAAAGGTTTACAGATACCGATACCTTTGGGGGAACGAGAATTATATTAAAGTTTCACGCTATTTTTGTAACTTGATGGAGATAAAAATAATTTATATCTATACATTATTAGCTGTTTTTTTCTATTTTTTTTTCTTAATGCGTGTTTGTTATTTATTATTTTAAAATTGAGCTTCTAAATTATGGAAAAAAGTGTCATTTATACCTTTACTGTTAATTAGTATTGCAGCCCACCCTTTCATTAAGGTTTAGGCACGGTGTTGTAAAATCTATTCTAACTGCATATCGCTTTTAATAAAGACACTATCACCGTTCAATCTGAGTCTGTAATATAATAATGTATTACATAATGAATGAAGAGAGTAGATATCAATGCAAAATCAAATCGATATTTCTCTCGTCTGACTCACAAAATCACCCATTGGAAGTACCTACTTTATGAGGTATACCTACTAACCACCTAGAAATAATTTACACTGTAAACACTTTTATAAAGAAATTAAATGCTACATTCTTCATTGCAGATTTTGTGGTATAAAAAGGGATAGGCAAGAAAGAATAAGGTAAGTTTTACTGACAGTAATACCTAGCTACTTTCGCATTAAACGCTTTTCTCTTTAGTTAGTAAATAATTAAATTTGAGAATCCTAATAGAAGCAACGCAAGGGTGAAATAAATAGCCTATCCTATGGCAATTAAGCATTAGGATGAGATCTTTGATCGTCATAATTAACCAAATTAACCAGCTGAATCAAGAAAGCGCGGCCATTTAAAACATTTGTTTAGCTATAACTTTTGAACTATTTATCATAATGATGTGAAACTAATACCTTTACATGAATTTTTATTGTCCAAACGCAATGAAACTATTTGAAGTGTCTATCCCAATCTGCTTAAAGATAATTACTAAAAACATTTTTTTTTTTTTAACAACAAACAACTATGATTATATAGATTTTTATCTTTAATATATTTAAAAAAAGAAGGGGGGGGGGATACGAAATGCTAAAATGAAATGGTACGTTAACAAAACCAAAGTTATATTTGTACTTAGGGAACCCTGCTCTTTCATTTGACACCACACATGCTGCATTTCAATTTACAAGAAATGTCAAAAGTCAACCCCTTGTTTTTGAGAGATTATTTCTTGAAAGTTTCATATTATTTTCCTGTTTGATATTAGTAATATATTACGTACAACAAAACTGCTAACTTTAAAAGTTGGATAGATACTAAGATCATGTGCTCTTGGCTACGGACCCCAAAAATACATATTTTTATATAATTAATTGTTTGAACATAAAGCGTGCTAGAAGTAATTAAAAATAATAAATCCTACCGCGGGTATCCGCAAGCCGAGCGAATTTCCATTGGAAATTTGTAGTATTTGTATAATCGTAGTAGTTTGAAATAAGTTTAAACTGCTCAACAATTAAACTACAAATTTCCAATGGAAATTCGCTCGGCTTGCGGATACCCGCGGTAGGATTTATTTTAGATTGAGGACCCCAAAAAGTATAAGAAGCGATACCTCATTTGATGTTTTGTATTTTTTTCAATCTTTGCTGACTCATCAGAAGGGGTTAAT
>KZ651133.1:150716-168843 GCA_001010745.2 Gerris buenoi
AAATAAGACCACTTTTCTCTTGACCAATTTCAGAAATTTGTACATTTTGGGTACAGGGTGCATGGTACGAAATTTTTAATGCGATAAATCTTCATCCCAAAACATGCAGGAGATTTTATGAAGAGTAGGTTTTCTACGAAAATTGATTTTTTTTTTAATTTACACGCATAGGCAACTCAATCCGTGGACATACTGTATATATATATATATATATATATATATAAAGTTTTATAAGACCTATTTTTTCGTGATCAGGGGCCCTTGAAACGTATTTTGGCCACATTCCCGGGTCCAACTCCCGCCATGAGGGTGGCCCCATTAGCGAATTTTTTCCAATGAAAATTCGCTAAAAAAAATAGAATTTCCGTAAAAACTTCTAAATTAGTAGATATGGATAATCCCATTTAAAACACTAAGTGCATTTTGTTATTTTAACTTAAATGCTACTTTCCGGAGTTGGTTTTGGTATAAAATATTCATCCTGGTTGAAAACTTTATAACGAGTGACGTGTTGTATTAACTGAAGAGTCTCAATTGAAAATATTTAGTAGCACAGACTGCTCGGGGAAAAGTTACAGTAGTAATAAATCCTCCTATCTTTATTGCCTTTTATTTCTCTAAGCCCTTTTATAAAATTTAAACAGCACCGTAATAAAGATCTGTGATATCGTAAATTTATTGCAGACATTGTTTCAATAAATCTTAGCTATTCTATAAATAATATTATTGATTTTTTTCTCGTATGAAATTGTTTTCTTTTTTTTCTCATTCTTTCTTTGTTCCTGGAGATGGAAAACAAGTTTTTATGGTTTTGTATTATATTTAATTCTTTATTTGTTTTATCTGGAGAAAAAGTTTAGATATTAGAATGATTAAACTTTTATCTCTTTTTTGTGATGAAGGAGGAAGGGTCGGATATTTTCTCTAAAATCCTTTTTCTCTTCCTACTGTTAGATAAATTGAATTAAAAAGTATGTTTGTGTACACAGTCGAGTCAAAGCTTTTTCTTTTACAACATAGGAATTGTATATTAGAAATCCTCTTAATTTTTTTTTTTTTTTTTTTTTCCTCTCTTAGTCTTTTCACTAGCGTAAATCAAGTATTAATCCGCACACGACCTGCCTTCTGCGTTTATAAAAACTCGTAGGAAAAGAATAATATATATATTGGACAAACAATTTAAGGGTAAAAAAGTAAAAAAAGCATTAAACTTTTTTCAATTTGTCCAGTGAATAGAGAGACGGCTTACGGTAAAGGGGGCATAAATCCGGGGAGGCTAAGTCGAGAATTAGGGGTGAAAAGATTTTGAAAAGGGACTGCATGACGTCATGTAATCCGGATCTCTTTTTTCAGGCATAATAGAGAGTGTCCTCTCGGAAGTGGTTCAAGTCCTTATGTCAAGAGTTTCATGTTGTTGACCACATAACCAGGTGCTACGTTGACAATAATCTCCATATTTC
Source organism: Gerris buenoi (assembly GCA_001010745.2). Classification (NCBI taxonomy): domain Eukaryota; kingdom Metazoa; phylum Arthropoda; class Insecta; order Hemiptera; family Gerridae; genus Gerris; species Gerris buenoi. The sequence goes on from KZ651133.1 coordinate 152,177, forward strand.
TTTATTCTCTTATTGTCTTACTCCGTGCATTGTGATTTTACCTGTGATCATAGAATACAGAGGACTATAAGAGGCCAATCATATTATAAATTCATTTTAGCATTACCATCTGGCATGACGACCTAATGTCTAACAGTATCAATGACATAATTCTTGAATAACGCGTATTCTGGTTTATGTTTATTTAACATACTTACTATAAATATTTTATTAGAATTATTATTATTATTATTATTTTCTTTTTCAATGTGTATCAATGCAGTTAGTATTTCAAAGTAATAATAATGATTCATTTTATAAAAACTTTATTATTTAGCTGGTAATTTTTTCAAACTTTTAAAAATTCTTTCAGAAAGCACAATTACAAAAAAAAAAAAATTATATTCCTAATATTTGTATCATTTTATATTAAATATATAGAATAAAAAATTAAAAAAAAAAAACATTTTATCTGTAAAATGACTTTAAACTGTTCGACTGATTTCAATATTATAGCTGAATGATCCATGAAAGATTATTTATACAAAATGCATAAAAACTACACATTTTATTTATATAGAAGGCCCTTTATGCAAACGTAGCTTGCAGAAAGATAATCTGATCAGTAAGTGCTGCTGGTAGGGGTATCATTATATCGATGGTTCGGCTAAGTGTTGGCAAGTGTTAACACTTTAATCCTGTATCTACAGCACCCTCCCTATACCCAATGTTACGCTTCATATAAATAAGGTTTTACGGTAATGACAAGAATTCTTATTCCTTCAATACCCTGAGTCTCTTCGCATTCCCTATTAATAGTCTCCAAGTTTTTTTTGTGTTTTTCTTTAATATATGTAACACTCATTTGAATTTCATCCGGAACATTGTGCATTCCCTCTTTTCGATTCTTTTTTTAATACCTAAAAGGGGGAGTAATATTACAACGTATGTTAAATTTAAAATACTGGAATACGCAATGAAGACATGAGCGTGTACTTTTCTGCTTATAAGCGAGCTTTGCTTCTTTTTTTCTTTCTTGTAGGGCGTATATAATCACGCCCACATAACGCACATGTTGAGCATTATGATAATAAGACTTGCAGGGTCTTGTTGACTAAACCCTTCAGAATATTAATACCTTCCTTCCCGACTTGGTACTTTAATGCTACCAATTTTAAGTCTAGGCCTTTAAGTATTTTTATTTTTTTAAATATTTTTTATCGATCAAAGAAAATAAAAAACAGAGAACTAATGAGAGACGATACGCTATATCTTTTATTACTGTCTAAACCTCTTTTAATTTTTCAAAAATATTATTTAACAACCAAATGTTCTCTGCGATTCCATTCTCTAAAATCACACTTCAAGTACTCTATGAAGTAAAACATTATTTCACTCTGTATATCAACCTTGATTTAAAACATCAACTAAGTAATCAGGTTCATTAATTTGAAATAAATTAATGCATGAAACAGGTATATATTAAATCTGATATTTATATGATTTGTGATTCCAATACTTACTAGGCAGGCTTCCGCGATTGGTATCAAAATTAAATTTAAGGCTTGGTCTTTCAGTGTTGACAGAGTAGGTATTATGTGCTTTTTTTTAAGCTTCACACTGGTAATTTAAAATTACGCTTTTGTACTAAATACCCTGTTACTTTTAAAGTAAAACAGTTTAAGATTGTCATATTATGTTCAAGCACTTCAGGGCACGCTAACAAATGAAATATTACAGCAGTATTGTGTGGAATAGGTTATTTATGAAGCAAATAATTTAGAGGGTTCTTAAAAAAATAATAAATAAATAAAATAATAAATGAAACTTAAAGAATAATACATCAGTCTTTCCATGTAGATTAAACTTTTTACTAGCCAAAGTAGCTTTCAACCTTCATAGGGTTATTAGAAATAATAGCAAAATTTAAAAAATAATATAATAAAAACTAAATCGATAAAAAAAAAAGAAAAACAGAAAGAAAAATACCATTAAGGTATAACCACTGATGATATGGCCTTATGAAGGCTGAAAGATGCTTTGGCTTATAAAAGGTTTAACTTACGTGGATAGAAAGTGTTATTATTCCTGGAGATGATCCTTATAAAAAATCTCATTAACTATACTATTTCGCGTATATAACTAAAATGAAACTTGTTTCTGTGAGTATAAAGTGTTGTACCTATTTTCAATTACTTGACGATTGCCGATTATCAGAGTAATTTAAATTTTTTGGATTTTTTTTACAGATTTCCGTAAAAAAAAAAAAAAAAAAAAAAAAAACTATTTATCACCTAGGCATCCAGGTTACCTCCTACCTTAACCATGTGATGTCCTTATGCGCTCCGTTAACTTACACCCTCCATGTAAGAAATATACTCGGACGATACTTATTTCTGTGCACTGTACACATATAATAAGCTTATCAAGATACGAGTAGTCACTCTAACCTCTATACAACTAAGTTTCAATGTTAAATTTATTTCACGAAATAGCAAAACATCAAGCATGCTGGAATTAATAGTAGATTTCTTATTATATTATAAATCGTGCATTACATTATTACATAGGCTGTGTATTTTTAAATACCTTATCACAAAATGATGAATTCCTAAATTTCAAATAAATATCATCGGTTTATGCTATTACACCGTTTCATAAAATCTACGTTCATGTATTTATTATATATTAACTGCCCCGTACCTGAAGCTTCATTTACACGGTGATAGTTCTCCCACGATAGAACAATCATGTCAGTCTACGTCGTAGAACTATCGCGAATCGTGGAGGTGTGCTGTATACACGGTGAGAGTTAACATACGTCAAAACTTGTTGTCTTGAGTCTTGAACTCAAGTTATATCCGTATCCTATCCTCAAGTTATATCCATTATTGACTTGGATAAAGAAATAATAAAGCATTAAATACATTATAATGTTAAATTATAATTCATAAAAAGCAAAATGAATATTTAATTAAATGTGTAGCAAGCTAACATTATTTGCTGTCTTATAGATCTGTTATCACGTGATATAAAAATATAAACAAACAATAAACCAATCAGCGTCTAGTATCTATAGCGTGGTAGTTCTTAAATCTGCCACGTGAGTACTCTGACTGCTATGATAGAACACTCAAATATCGCGTCAGACGATAAAGTGTGATGGCTGATAGTTCTATCACGACCAAATCTATCACGTAGTCTAGGTGATAGTTGATACGATAGTTGCTATCGTGAGCGCAACTATCGCTGCAAACTATAACCGTGTAAACGGGGACAAGTTAGTAAATCTTTAAAAAAAAACCATTTAAGTAAAAGTGCTTGATAAATTAAAGAGGTTCTAGTTTAAATTTTAGATATATTAAGGAAAACTGAGTCGATGGTTAATTTTGTATGAACAAGTAAGGGTGTGTTTTCAATGGGTTAAAAGTCAAAGCAAGGGGTGTTAAGACGAGCATGCTCTGCATATTGGCTTGAAGAGCTGACGATGTGTCACACCAGTTAACCAGCCTACAAGCAGATCGAGTGGAACCCCCACATCTGCATAAGGTTTCCACACTCCCCGAAAAAATATATTTAAATTCATTGGATCCGAATGCCATCTGTTACTAAAAGCTTTCGAAAAAAGACTATTCATGCTAAATTGAATATTTTAGATACGCTTGAGCGCATTTATTCCACCGGATAAAAACTACGAATCCGCTTAAATTAAAACGACCTTCTTATAACGACTTTGTAAATACCATATATTATAAGCTAGCTACAAAAAATAGAATTTAATGTACAGAATCATTTTAAATTAGCATGCTATTTAAGCCTATATAATATTTCACCCCCGTATTTTCGTTTTTAAATTTTTCGTTCAGCCTTCTGTTATTCTACATGTCGAATCAGAGACTTTTATATATGTTATTTCTTAAAGAAAGTTAATGAACAGTTATGTAGCAAAAGGTGAACCATTTTCTATATGTACAGGGTGGCACAAAAGTATGGAAACCCCTGAATAACTCGTCAGAAATGCATTTTTTTGAAATAAGTTACAACAAGTTTACAAGTTTTGAGATAGTAAAAAAGTTTCAAGATTTTTCCTTAGCTATTCAATGGTGACCTTGAATTTGACAAACGTGCCCTTCAGGGTTATTTGAAGGTAAACTTTGTTATTTTAAATAGGAATCCCCATTTTTATTGCAGATTTGAAAAGAGCAGGAAATTTTACGTAAAATATGACCTTGACCATGTCCGTGAGCATGCCCATTAAGGTCATTCCAAGGTCAAAATTGTTTTTCCAATGGGAAACCCTAATTTGTATTGCGGATTGCCAAATAACCAAATGTTTCCCTTCAACAGTGGCCTTGACCAGGACCTTCAAGGTAATTTCAACCCTTCCTCCTCTCTTTTTTATTATTTTATTTGTTTTAAGTACTTATATTATTTTTTTTTTCTTGAATGTCGACCTCATCCTTGAACATGACTAGAAATATTACCATGAAGAAAAAAAATTGAATAAAAGTACTGAATACAATACGGGATGGGAAAGCGTTAACTGCAATAGTGGCCAATTCAAGTTATAGTTTTGTTTTTTTTTCTGTAAATTATATAAATTATTGTAATGATTTAATTATGTGCTTCGAAAGATTTAACTAAATTGGTCTTTGATAATTTCTTTTTTACTGAAATAATGTTCTGTTGTTGTAGAAAATCAGTTGAGTGTGTATGATCTGCGGCCGTAGCCCTTGTTAAGTGGCACGGTTCGTCCGGGAAGTGAATGAGAAACTATTGAGCTTGAGTGTTTCCGGAAGGAACCGTCCGCCTAAAGGGCACCGATGTTCATCATAATTGACCCTTTAGCGTTCATCAATGTTTTGACAACGGCTTTTTGTTATTCTAATAGCCGCACTACACTGTGATTGACATTAGTTATTATAAACGTTAAAAAGGGTTTTAACTCTTCGCTATGGGTATGATATTTGACTCATTATGCTGTTTCATAAAGTCATTGGGCTCTTTATTATTTCTTTTTCATTTATACTATAATTGGAAGTCATTAAAGAAGATTAATAAAGGCATCAATATATTATTTGAAAAAAAAAATCTATTAAAAAGGTTGCTGTAAAACTAACATTTTATTGACTAAACTTTGTTTTCAGCATTGATTCCATAGTTAATCGTATTAGGTACTCGTTGGGTAAATTTAAAATTTTTCTAACTTAACTGTTTAAAGTCCATTCAATATTTATTTAGAAGGGATTTGCATGTTAGCAAGTACTACAATTACAAAGTATTATGTTTTATAAAATACTGAGTTGTTTCTATAGATGTTCAGTATAATGTAGTTTTAATTAAAATGTCAAGAAAAGTCATAATACTATGGCGATATATTGAGAAATTGAAAAACAAATTCTACATCGAAATTTTGGAGTGCTGCCCTAAAAAAAAGAGAACTTTTATTCAAATTGCTAAATTTAGTCGATTTAAATAACAATATAAGTTGTTTAATCTGGACAAATATAGTTCTCGAGGAAATATTTGAAGCCAGCAGTTCAGGATTAATTTCCTCGCCGAGTAGGCTTTATGTTGATATAAAAAGATAAAATGATAAGTAATAATTAAATTTAACTAATATAACTCATAGTACCGACCATTGGAAAACCTATATATCAAATGGGTAACACTAAACAAAGTAGAATCAATGAGCAGAAGTAGAATTGTTTTGGGACCACCAATTGTTTCCAATTTTTGTTTCTTCTTTTTAATTTTTTATTTATGTATAATTGTTTTTATATATAGAGCATCAGAATATGGCGAATATGGCATTTTTAAATAAAAAATTGTATATTTGTTTAGCATCAAATCTTAATAAAATATTATGATATTTTATTTGAAAATAAGTAGAAGTGTATTTTGCAATATGCATGTAATATGAAGACTTAACTGCTCAAAAATATATTTGTTGGTGATTTCAGTTATGGGGTTTATTGTTGACTGTTGTTGTCAAACATCATTGAAAAAGAAAATAAAGAGCAATCGTTTCTACTAAAAAAAAGTCGGTGGCCAAATGTTTCCAATGACTCTGGTGAAGAGGGCCGACAGAGTCACGTGACCACTCTTGAATGCTAAATGTGTCGCTAATAAAGCGCTGTAAGGCACTGCGATGCGTTTGGTCGCTAGGTTCCCTACTAGAAGTACGATGCGACGCCCGGCGGGCCGGTGTGCCGCTCACGTCTCGACCCCTCCAGGTACCTTTGTCTTCAATGCGCACTGTTTGCCGTCAGAAAGACCGCACGTGCCTGCACTAAACAGTTGCAGACTCCATAAACTAATTAACCATCCACTCGGTTCTTCAGTCCCTTCGTCTTATTCGATTATATCAACATTTACTTCACTGGCCTCTAACACAATTACTAAATGCTTTTCTCTCTGAGTAATAATGTTGGATTTTTTTATTTTCTTTTAAAAGAAAAAGTATGAAAGTTCTTTTTTTTCATAAAAAAATATTTATGTTTCAAATAATCAATAGGAAANATAAAAAAAAAAAAATAATAATAATTTAAGTATTATTTAATCAAATTGAACTTAAATCTGTCCTATTTTATTACTGTGTTGTGTGTTGTAATTTTATTTGGTTACGTTCACACAAAAATAGATCAACACAATAGACTTTTTGCAAAAATCTGACAAAATTGACCAAAAGTCGAAATAATAAAACTGTAAGGATAATACCGTTTCTTGTCAAGTAAGATTTATATTTGTATGGTGTTTAAAGATAAATATTTGTTATAAACTTAGTAATAAATAATTAGTTTTAAACTACTAACTAAGATGTTAGAGGAATAACAAAAATTGTCTCTCCACGTAAATCCAAACTGGTTTATTTAACAAAGCAGCTTTCAGTGCCGATTGAGAAAGAAAATAGTTACATGAAAAAACAATACTTTTCCTACTATTAGTAGTGAGGAAAAGTAATAATAAAAATTTAATTAAATAGAGGTGAGCCTATATCATGTCGGAGATCGACATAATACTATCGAGTCTTTGTTAAATAAACCAGTTTGGATTTACGTGGAGAGACAATTTGTGTTTTTCCTTAAAGATGAACTCCATAGACGCTCATTCATCTAACATTAGATGTTAAAATTGACTGGGCTGAGCCCTATCCAAACCCTGTTTTATTAGCTTTTTATCAGCTTATTTAAACTAGTCCATTCAGTATGAATATTAATCTAGTGTACGGACAATGTATGTTTTCAGCAAATACATCCATTGTCTATTTGTTCATATTGTCCTAGACCAAGTAATAGATCGGTGAATAATCTATTCAAATCCTAGACAACTCGTGGCGAGGCTGTTATTATCAACCCTAGGAGAAAATAATACGGATTAATTTTGAAAATTACAGGGTTAGTGGTTGAGCAAGGATTAAAAGTTAATTGGAGGTTATGTTGTCCGTATATCGGGGGCGTCCGTATAGCGCTATTCTCCCTTGGTCCTGGTAAAAAATCCTTTCAATGCTTTTACCAAATATTATATATATTCTTTGGAAGTCTGGGACGCGTGTCGATCTTTTGTCAAAAGAAGAACAATTGACATTGGAAATAATGAAGTACGTAGTAGAGGGGCGAGCTGCCCACGCAGCCTCCCTTTCTATTTCCAGAGCACAACAGAACGTTTTCATCCCTTTCGAACCAAAGAGAAACAACTGTAAAACACAACTAGTACCGCTCTTTTTATCAGTGTCACCTCTGTGTCACCTACGTCTCCACCTGGCCCGTCCTGGAAACTCATTGTCCACCATTCCTGTCCTTTTTGTTTAATACATTGTTATAAAAAGTCCACACTTGATTCCAACAAGCACCCCATAGCGCGTTACAATTTTCGACTGAGTTTTTTCCCATTTACTTTTTTTATACTTCATCAAAAGCTTTTTTTTATGTATCGTAATTGTTGAAAGAGGTGTTTTGTTTTGTAGCTGTTCACAGTCTTTATACTCCCCGATGTAGCTGATGGAACTGTGGAGAAATCCATTGTTCCAATGCCCACCACCCCTCTTAAATTCTCTGTAAAAAAAATATACTTATTCATTGTCATTTTATTCTTGTTTTATTATTTAAAATAATAATAGTACGAATGCCATCTTACAGAATAATAAAAGTCGAGTTTAATATACTCCAGTTTTAACTTATTAAGTGTGTCCCCCCTTCTAAACCTTTCTCCCTTCTCCCTTCTCAAATGCACTCTTATTATAATTCTTTGAAATAATAAGTGGTATTAATCCTACGAATAATTAAATGACTTGTAGTATGATGTTACTTATGAGCCTACATAATATTTTATATAACAGAAACAAAAAATATTAACCTATTTTTAATGATAGATAATAATCAATAAAATGTTGAAGGCCGATAAACATAAATACACACAAAGGATTTTTATTGTATAATACTCACCCACAAAATAATTTTTTTATTATAAATCCTTTATATTTAAGCTTTTTTTTTGTAACAATCTTTTAATTGAGTTTGTGCAAGCAACCTTGTTAATCAGTGTATGTTCATGAGTGCAAGCCTCTAAAATATGAGTCAATATGAGACAAGCATTTGTATTGATGCAGAGTCTAGGTGAAATTTTTCAGCTCGATTGGATAACTTGATAATTAGGCCTCAAAGCCAGCCACAAACAAACCAAATCGGAACTAAAGGTTTTACTTATTACTAAAAGATTATTCAGTAATATACTAATGTTAACCCAAATAAAAATAATAAAATACATTATATTTTATAACGGCAAAACCAAGGTGAATAANTTTCTAATAAAGTAGACAAATGATTTAAACTGTTTGTTAAAATAGCCGGAAGGTTTCGAGTATATTTGAGAGGTATCTCAACTACATAATTGTTTTTATAATGTTAAACAATTCATAATACATATTCAGTAAATTTCAAACTTTTTTATACCCGTTTAATTATAATAATAATAATAATTATAATTATACGCCTAAGAAGAGTAGTACTATTATGGTTATAATTCATAAAGTTTTTCCAATAATATCAAATTAATAACTATATATAATCAATTCATTTAATGTTACCACTAGTTGTTCTGTAAAACCGGGCAATACAAGCATAAAAAGCTAAATGAAAGAGCTTTTTTATATAAAAAATATTTTGCTTTAACGGTTACACTTAGACCCACCATTCATTTTTAACCGGTTACTAGATGAAATGTAGTTGTGTTTAGTTATTACATGCATGTTAAAAATGCCAAGTGGCATTAGTTCATCCTGCTTGTTCGCAGGTTGCCTTTTTACATGACAGAAAAAAGTAAGTGATGAGAATAATATCTATTTATCTTCTTTAGTTATTCTTGAGTGGTCCACAATTAAATTACTGCAGTTAAATGTCCTTATGTGAATTTTCAATTGATATTCAAAGGTTTTTAAAATTCTTGGGATGTCTAAAGAGATTGTGGGAGTGGGTCAAATACGAGTAATAAAGGACTAGCCACAGTGATCTATAAATCAAACAGTTACATTGTGTTTAATGGTTCGTAAAGTTTACAAAAGATGTGATAAAGGTTTTTCAAGTACGATAATTCGTCAACTAGTTGAGAGGGTGGTCCGAAATTTGTTAAGGTCCCGGTCATTCGAGGGTTAAACGGAGCCACAATAGTTTAAAGAAACTACTAAAATAGAAGTGAAAGGGGTCAAGTTTTAGAGGTGAGGGTGGAATAAATTGCTCTGTACCCTATGGAGCATTTATTCAAATAACCCCGTGTCCAGTATACCTATATACTAACAATATAAACAACTTGTCCTATTGTAAACAACAGGTTTCTTCTTCTGGTGTGATAGCTTGATCTGGTGTCGTTGTTAGATTCATTAATCTTAACATAACTAGAAGAGACGACAGCTCGAACGATCGTTTTCTTTGATCGTGATTCTTCTATGCTAAGATGGATCAAATCTTGTCTCACCATAACTGAATACTGATTATCTTTGACTTGTCCCACGCCTACAATCCGTGAGAAATGTTTAACTAAATGCGTTGCTATTAAAATGTTAACAAATTACTTTGCATTCATGAAAAAAAAGTACAATATAATAATAAATTTGGTCTTAAATTATAAAAAAACGTGTAGTGTTAATGAAATAAATAAAACTAAAATATATTTATACTGTATGAAGTATATGTTGTAATCTTGACTTAATGTATAAATCAAAACATCAAGAGTTAAGGTTTTTTGGTAAACCATTTTAATACGAATATTGTCCCATTTATCGAGGGAGCAAAATCTAATTTTACTAAAATACAGTTTAAACAACAACAACAACAAACCTGTTGAACACTTTTAAATGGATTAAATTGGACAATATTAAATTTAAAATCAAACATTACGTAAATTAAAAAGTTATTTTGTACCCATGTTCTTTATTAAAGTAGCAGAGAATATTATAAAATTAGAATAATATTCGAACCGAACCAAAATATTTTAGAAAATTTAATAAATTAATTGTATTTCCTTGAGTGGCTTGTTAATATAGTTTACCTCATTCAATAAACATATTGTGAAACATGGCAAACTACTCGTGAAATTGTCCTTTTGCATAAAACCGGGTATAGGATTAGATTACTGAGGCCTTATCGGAGCCGTAAATTGTTGAAAACATCATTACATCACATGAATATGAAAGTGAGTTTAGCCCTGGGAGCTATTCACTAACCAACACTTACATTAATCCAAAATGGTAATTCTGCATGTCGAGCTATCCACCGTCCTAGCTCGCAATATCAATCATGATAGCTCCAGCGATAATTTATTGAAAGGCTTCGAGGGTTGAATAATAATTATCGCGCCCTATACTGGTATGCATCGGTCGCTGCAGCGTGGGGTTAAAGTGCATCCATTGTCCGAGGAGTAGCGGTATTTAAGCTAGGTGTTGCATTGTTGAGCTGCCGTGCTTTCATAGTATCGTTACTCCACTGGTTTCATTAGTGCCTTGCCAGTGCAGGGCTGACAGCTGCTCCTACCCCTGTTACAACCTGCTAGCCAGCAGACAATGGAAACCAAAAACAATAAACCTGTCCGCTTCCGTGAGAAGTCGTGTCAGCCTCCCTTTTCCACTTGTTTATTATTCAAGATATTGGAAAAAAGGCTGGACGGTATTTAGTTCTTTTAAAATGTTATTAGGGGAAAATGCAATTAGAAATGTGTGTGAGGACGAAAAAATGCGTAGAATGACAGAAGAAGTTTTAGTAAGCGATTAACTCCATTAATGATGCATATTGTATGGTCTATGGTCAGTAAACACGAGGTGTAAACCGACCCATTCTATTCAGGATGGAGGTAATGATCCTAAAAGACAATCAACTTGAATATTCAAAATAGCTATTACATTCAATATGATAACTTCACCAATTTATAGTACACTCTTGCCATTGTTCCTAAGATTAAAGACGATATTATTTAAGAAATTCTATTTAACCATGTTACCAAATAATGATTTTTTTTTTTTTTTTTTTTTTTTTTTTTTTTTTTTTTTTTTTTTTTTTTTACTTGATCCTGTGTGTTATGTCCCTGGAAGGAATTTTTCTTTTTACAAAGCATTATTTATCATTATCTCCCCAATTCTTCTACTTCTTACCTACTTATTGCAGTATTTATACAATACCAAAAGAATGTCAAGTAAATTACTCATTCGGTATAGCATGACAGTAGTTAGCATTATCAGTTTTTACAAAGCCAAGGGACAATGTCCTATAATGATTTAGGTTTTTCTTCTCTGCTTATACATGGAAATCCTAAAAAAAAAGTAATAATATTAATGCATCGTTAAATAATTGTCTTGATGTAACCAGTGGTCGTAATACGCTCATTTTTAACTGATATTAAAATTCTGTTTTGATAAATATCAAGTTAACCTAACACTAAGTAACATATTTGTAATTGCATCTAGCAGGTTTCGATGCCAGTTAAATATTGTGATGTGTTAGATTAAATGGATTTCTTTGCAAAGCAGAGGGCATGTGAGTCTGTGCAAGTAAGAAGTAGGTAAGTATAGAAAATGAGTATCCATTAATGTTGTTTTCTTGGGATGGGGAGCCGGTTGCCGTATCTGTCACAGGGCTCCCTAATCGTCTAAGATTAGTTTTCCGCCTGCAGTTTGTCGCCCTCTACAATCGAATTATGTCTGTCAATGAATTGCTCTTCCTCGCCGGTACCATTAGTCCTTGTTGCTTCTCTTAAAGTCTCTTTCCTTTTACTAATCGGCTTAGGAACCTCTTTTAAATCGACCGAGCATTAGCCGACTCTCCGCCTCGACAAATTGTACTTGCTCTCCGGAAATGGTGCGTTTGGCTAAAACGTTCCTTCAGCCTAAATCTAATGTTCCACAGTCGGAAGAAATCTTGATGATGACAGTTCCTTAAAAAAAAAAAAAAAAAAATACTCTTTATGCGACTTTTGCGCGTAATGTTCGGCAATCTTATGATTATTCGTATAAAAAACAACAGAAGAGCATTAGTTATATTTCGTTATACACAAATAAATCTTTGAATTTGAACACAGAATTAAGTAAAACAAATGATAAATTTTCTCAAGATTTTTGCTCAGAGAACATTAATTAGGACAGTGTTCTACTGTCACACATTAGTTGTATGCATATATTATATATATGTGTGTGCCCCTGTATTTCATTTTATAGTGTTAGAGGTATAAAATAAAACAAAACATACATATAAATAATAGAAATATTATTATTTTTTTTTTTTAATAAATAAATTTTTGTTTAGTAATTTAAAAGCTTGTTTGTGTCCAAATTAATAAGGAACGTATTGAAACTGGAAAGTTGCAATCAAATGTAGCTTTAATGATGTATATCTTTGATAAATGTAAGTCGTTAATTTTAAAAATCGCCGGTCGTTAACGGACCCCAAAAAGTATTGTTATACGTTATGTATATTTTTTTCACTTGGTTCCCTAAATTCAATTACAGGTCGTGTGAAATTGCCGACTTCCATTAGTGCGAATACTCTCATCGGTATCTAACGGGAGGCGATCAATCCAAAGGACAGATGGATATTAGGGAAGAGACCCCCCCATCTTGCCATTGTTCCTAAGATTAAAGACGATATTATTTAAGAAATTCTATTTAACCATGTTACCAAATAATGATTTTTTTTTTTTTTTTTTTTTTTAACACAAATCGCTGTTTATTAATTCTTTTGAACTTTTAATTTAATTACATTTTAGTATAGGACAAGTCATAAACATTTGACTATGCAACCTTTGAGTAGTGAATATATATCCTAATGCTCTTAAATATTAACGAGATGTACTGTCTTAGCTGAATTTAGGTCCGAATACATTTAGAATTGTAGCAAATACCACACAGTAACATTGGTAACCTAAATTTGAATTAAAGGGTAAAGGTTAAACAATAAAGGATAAAAGGTTTTAGATTAATTTTATATAATATTTTAAAATAGAAGTCAAGAGAAATAAAAGGAGAAACAAAAAGAGAAACAATTTTGGTTGTAGAGTTAATTTATGCAGGATATCCCGGGTGAGATATCATGGAATATTAGATGCGTGAGGCAGTTATCGCTCTAAACTTGCCAGATGTGTGCTTGTAAGCATTTGTCTCTGCTAGCGTTAAAAGCCCCTGGAGTTTTTGCTTTTAATTCGAGGCATTGTTTGAAAAATGCGTCTAACGTTTCGGTGACAGGGTGCGTGACTATATTCAGCGACAGGTAGCATTTGTCAGCTTTAAGGTGAGCTTTCTACATCGGTTACTGTTATTCCACGAACCCCCACTCATCACACCGATCTTGTCTCCCGAATTATATCTACTCACTCTCTCCTCTAAACAACTATTTCCCCAAGTGCGAAGGAATAATTTACGCAGGCCCTTTGTAACTCTAATTCTAAACTTTACTCTTGATGAAATTCATTCCATTAACACCCTTTTCAAGTTGTGTCGTTGACTGCTTCATTTACACGGGTTCACTCAACTATAAATTATAAGCATGTTTATACAATAATATAATATAATTGTTGTCAAGTCGATGTTAGATCATTGTGGTTAATTTAGGTAATAGATCCAAACAATAAGTATTATCAGTAGAGACTTCGAGCAATTTCATACAAAAAAATTAATAAATGCCACCTTATCAATAGGTTAACATTGAAATTGCGGACTTTCAATTGCGGTATAATCGGTAAGAATAATTCAAAAAATAAAATGACCCAGGACAAAGGAAGACTTGAACTGTTTATTTATTTGATCAAATAATAAGTTATTCACAGATTTAGCAAGTATTCATGGTATAACAATAAATTACAAATCTGTTGTTATAAATGCTGTATTATAACAGAGTGTACAAAAATATTAAGAAGCTCTTAGACAATGGTTGGAGTTTAAGAAAGGTGAGAAGATTTTTCCTAGAACCAAATTATCTAGGTGTCAATTATCTATAGGGCTCATGGAATATTCAATCAAACAATAAATTCATGAAAAAGAAAAAAGAAAGTTATGCTATCACGGACTGTGACCTCTGCTAGCCAGCGCACCTAACACGACTTTTCCACAAAATATCGCTAATTCGGATAATAATTATGCATACAATGCAAAAATGCACCTAATTAATCTATAAAAGAATATTCTAAAGTATCTGGTAAAAAAAATGACCATTAATTGGTAATTTCCATGAGAAATTAATTGGAATTAATTATTCTAAAAAAAAAGAACTGCTTTATTTGACTTAAAACTCTAACTTACCCTTCTCTTTTTTTATTTATTTAACTACTGGACTATATTGAGTCTATAGGTGTATTTTGTGAAGCAAGCTATAACTTATCTCAGCTTGATGAGAAAATATGTCTGAAGGAAAGCATTTTTTTATATTTCCCTCTTCTAAACTACATGAAGACCCTTTAGAATCGTAGGGAGGTCAGTACGTGTCAGGGTTATAAATGCTATTTAAGGGTTAAATTTTAATAGCAAAAAATGCTTCATGCGATGGTTTGGCCATGTTAATTAAATAATATACGGCTATGACGGAGAGAAGAAGATTATAGAGAAAATTATTTTATACGAAAAAAATAGGGTAGCATATTTAGGCATTTAACTCATTTATACGTTAATTGGAGGGGGAAAATATTTCGAAGTGTATGAGTTTTGGATGAGTGGACGAAGATTCTCTAGGGATATTTGTATGCATGTGTGGAAGTTTAATTTAGGAGGAAAATATGAGGCCCGAAGGCCTCTCAGTAAATAACTGTAAAATTGGCGGGTAGATTGGAGGTGGCAGCGCGGGTGGTCGTAGCGAACCGGACCTCATCTGCATTATTGGAGGCGGCATTAATTGGAGAAGGGCCGGCGGCGGGACCCGGGGCAGGATGGATCGCAACACATTCCTCTACGTATGTGATGCCACCCTTTCAACTTTATACCGTCCTGCACTTCAATTTGTCTAAAAAGAAACTGCACTGGTTTGCAATATGACAGTATAACCAGGATCCAGATGATTAAACCTGCAAAGGCGGGACGAATGGTCAGTTTGCATGTGTTCAATCTTGATTAGAGCATTTTGATTGACTTCATTTTATAATGCTGTATGGAGATTGGTTGGGGGATTTAGTTCAATATTATATCAAGTTGAACGTTTACAAATAGGTTATAATTTTATTTATTCTTAAAAAAGCTGAATAATGAACAAATTGATGTAGCTAATTTAGGTAAATGGAAATCTCTAATAGACTAGCTTCATGCTACAAAATCATATCTTTTGTACTGTTTACACAATATGAACATTTCACATCATTATTTTTTTTCAATAATACTTTTATTATAATTAAAAAGGAAAAAATATGTATATATAGTACCTTATAAATAAGAAAGAGAAAAGAAAAGAAAATACCAAGGGGATATGAAAAGAAAGCTAATCCATAAAGAAGAATTTTTTTTTATAATGCTAAAAAGTAAACGATATCCTGCTCTGTACGGCTGAATGATGGATTATGATAGAATAAAGGAAGTGCGGTGCTGTGACAATCCACTGTAACTCATTTGGCCCTACCTATACCATTTTTATTTAATCATATTCGATCCCTCTTTTATCCAGTCAAAACACTTAATTCCCTTTTTTCTGCGTAATTCATATTCAAATCATAAAAGGTTTTCTTTATGTCATCGTTTTAATCAAAACCAACTTTAATCTTATTCGAAAATAATTTCTTATGTTTTCTTTCTCATGTAAGTAATAAACGAAACATTTTAGAGTATTTCGCATTAGACACACTTACTCTCGTATCATATAATATATATATATATATATTGCTTCCGAGCTTACCGAAGGTAACGGAAGCATTGTGTTCACTTTTGAGAACAAAAAAGTTTTATGCCTCCAATTTTAAAAATTCCAAGACAGAAATCCGTTTCAGACATCAGGGAAAATTTTTGGTTCCGTGTTTGTCTGTCTGTCTGTCTGTCTGTCGGTCTGTGTGTCCGCGAATTATGAAACGTCCGACGATAACTTGAGTAATTCTTGACCGATTTTCATGAAATTTGGTATACATGTTCATTTTACCAATGCTTAGGACGAGTTCGTTGGACAACGTTATCCGTCCAAGCGTTCACGCGTAACGCTCACGTAAACGTGAACTTTAAATTTAAAATTGGAATTTTCGGTCGG